>BQNB010049938.1:0-41775 GCA_026074375.1 Tanacetum coccineum
TTCAAATTTATACTTAAATTTTCTAAAAGAAAGTTTTCTCTATATATCGTGGTAATATAAAGTGTAAAAAAATGGAAAAAAATTGAAAAAAATGAGTAATAATTATAAACTTTTTGAAGTATAGTCGATATATATAATTTTAGTTCAAATTTATACTTAAATTTTCTAAAAGAAAGTTTTCTCTATATATCGTGGTAATATAAAGTGTAAAAAAAATGGAAAAAAATGAAAAAAATGAGTAATAATTATAAACTGTGGGCTGATAAAAGTTTGTTGCATCTTGTCGGCTCACAACCGATGTTGCAGCCTTCTAAAGAAAGCTCATAGTAAGAATAATAATCTGAGACTGATAAAAGTTTGCTGCATCTTGCCGGCTCACAACCGATGTTACAGCCTTCTAAAAAGTCGAGGAAGTTACCGAAGTCGAAATATGTTTGCTACATCTTGTCGGAGGCGTGGCCGATGTTGTAGCCTTCTAAAGGACTGAGGTATAATAATGTTGCTTAATTTTTGTCTTATTTTGTGCCTTAAAGAGCCTAAGGGTATATGGTGCAAATAAGATTGGTCCATTCATGTCTTAAAGAGCCTTAGGGTATATGACATGAATGGTGCCTTGCTTAAGTAGCCTAATAAAAGCCAAATTTTGGTTGCCTCGATGTGGACTTTAATCTTGATGACATTTGATCTTTTGAAAAGGGCTAGGAGCTAATTATTGCGTTCTTAACCATTACACTTTATTTTTGGAATTAATAAGTATCAAAACAAGTCTTAAAGAGCCTTCGGGTATATGACTTAAGTAAAATCTTGAGATACAAAAGTAGGATTTGCGGGAGGAAAAGTAAGTACACAATTAGTATTTATGAGTAGTGTTAGTGTCATGACTTGTAATTAACGGTGATCTTGTTTTTAAGCTTAGCATGGGAAAAGTGAAAAATCAGGGATGATGAAGTTATCTTTTAGACACTTAATTGTGCTTTTTATTCTATGATCCTAAAAGTTACCAATGAGGTAATGAAAATAATACATTATGTCAACACAAATAAGTTGTAGTTAGGTAGATAATTATCAAGAAAAAATCATAAAAAGAGAAAAAAAACTTTGAAAAGGGGAAACCGGGTGTTTTATAACTTGTGATCTCTTAACTCTCTCAACAAAAATCTTTGCTACTTTATAAAGGTTTAGTTTGGGGAAGTTTCGATGTATTTGGTTATAAGGCATGCGATATTGCGTTAGGACACACAATGGTTTAGTTTGGGGAATTTTGATAAGTGTAGAATACACATATCCATTTGTACCTAAAATAACCTAATTAAACCCAAAACAGACCAAAAATGGCAAAAATATGCTTGTATTTGTGTTTTGTGTGTGCAGGTACGGATATATCAAAAATCACAAGAAAACAGTCAAAAACGGGCAAGCACGGACACGAGAATCAGAAGAATACAAAAAGAAGCCAAGGATTCAAAACCGAAGCCAGAAAAGTCAAACCCGCAGTCAAATCCAGTCAAAGTGGTCAAACAAAGTCAACTAATAAAAGACAAATCCCAAAAATATTTCACTTTTGTCCCTCAACTCTCATAAAGTCCAAAAATGTCCCCTCCTCCCTTATTGGGCCCAGAAAAGCTTAATGGGCCTCTAAAAACCTTTGATACTACACCCGGATACCAAAAAGCCCAAAAGCCCATCCATTTAGCCCAAATCCTAGCCCACTTTCCTTTTCTATAAACTCCAAGGACTGAACTTGCAATTTCTAAAAGTTCTTTATAACTAGAAATAGAGGAAACAAAGACAAGGACCATTTGTGTCATTAACTCAAAGTTCCAACTCAATTACCCAACTCAGTTAAAAAAAGAAAAAGGCGGCAATGCCCTAGTTACTGTTCATCGTCTTCTACGAATCACCACATGGGTAAAATCAAAGGGCAAACGTAAATCAAGGGGTTAGATGGTCAATTCAGAAGCTTGTTAACACAATGGAGGGGTCATATCAGTCAAATCAAAGGATTATGAAGCTCACACTCAATTAAGGCCACGTCAATAATGGAGAAAGCACAAATTCATATGGGTTTTTGTGCTAAAACACTCACAAAAGAAGCACAATGACATCCAAAAGGGAATGACACGCTGGCAATCTTCAGGTGTCCACACAATGATCAAACGGCCACAATTGCTTCTCAAATGATTGAAGAAATGAGTGGATATGATTGCTTAGGGCTTGAGCAGCAAGTTTGGACCTAGAAGCTTCTTTCAGCACCTATAAAAAGGGCCTCACTCTTCACACACACACACACGTAGCTTTTAGGATAGATTTTAGCTTAATTTCATTTTTAGCTTAATTTTACTTTAAAATCTTGTAATTTCCTTTTAAATATTGTAATCAAGTTTTCTATTAATGAATTCAGTAGTTTTAAATCTCTTTTAAGCTCTTTTATTTACTTAATAAGCTCTTATTTTACCTTAAACTGTTAAGCTAAATAGCCATAAGCTACTCATAAGCTCTTTTAGTCTATAAGCTTAAATTTGAGCTCAAAAGGCCTTAATATTACTTAAACCTCAAATCAGCTTAATATCTATACATTATTACCTTTGGAAAATGGATTGTGAGCTTTTGGAAGAGGGATCTAAAAGGGAAGGATCCCTATGGACTTTTACCCTAGCTTATTAATAAGCTAGGGAGCTTGTAGCTGCTCTTAATTGAGACCTCTTGTTTAGCTAAGAGGATTAAGTAAGTTTCCTTTATTTTTCCTTTTGTCCTTTAAATTTCTAGGTAGTCAAATTCTTATTAGCTTATAGTTGCCTTATTTGCTTAAGATATCTGCTTATTTGTGTTCATTAGTGTTTATTTGTGCTTATTATATTTGTCTCATCATCTATTTTTTTAGTATTTAGATCTTCATAGGTTCAATTTCTGTCATAAAAAACTACAAAATCCAAAAATAGTAGAAAATAAGTTTAAATCTTAGATTAATGCTTAATCAGTTGTTAATGCATGTTAGTTAGGGTTATTATAAGCTAAAAATAATCTGGTAGTTAGTTCTTATTAGTTAGTTTTGCAATTTAAGTTTAAAGCAAATTCTGTAAAAGTGGTAAAGGGGTGTTTGGATTAAGCTACTTTGACTATCAAAAGTCAAAAGTTTTGTGCAAACTTTTTGAGACAACTTTGAATTTAGTAAAAAACATTAGGAAATGAGTTTTTATAAAATAGATTTGGAAATTTAGAAAGTTTTAGCTTAATTTAATAGTGCCAGCACCAGGGCATTTTTTCTTAAACCTTTAGCTTGTGAAAATTTGATCTAAGCCCTCAAAGGCTTAGATCTTGTTTGCATTTTAGTTGTACACTCTATTTGAGTGTAACTAAGTGCAGGTTTACCCCTTAGGTAACCTGCACTATAGCTTTGCACTTGTGCAAAGTGCATCAGCAGTACTAAGTTAGTTAGTACTGCTGTCACTTTTAGTTAAGTATAAGTAGGTTTTAGGTGCTTAGATTCAAGTAGGAGTTAGATTAGTTATAGCTTATTATAGATTTAATTTTAATTTGCATTTTCTAGCTTATTTACCTAGCTTAATTTAGCTGTCAAAGTCATAAAAATTCCAAAAAAAAACCAAAAACAATAGGTTTAAGCATTTAGCTTTTAGTTCAAGTTTTCTAGCATATAGTTTAGGATTTTATGATTTAGTCTCTTAGCTTATATATAAGTTAAGTAGTTTACAAAAGCTTAAGGTCCAGATTGGCTTATTGAGCTTTTTAGTTTAATTGGATTTTGTGCCTTTAAGTGTTCTTATTAAGTTTAGCATTTTCATTATCATTTTAAGTTGCTTTAAGGTGTTTCCAGCTTTTATTTTTTTTTCATTTTTAGATTAAGCAACTTATAAGCTTTTTAGAACACTTTTTCTTTTTAGATTTGAGCTTAAAATGAGCTTGTTACAAGCTTTTAAGTGAGAATAAGCCCAAAACCCTTCTTACTGTGACAACAGCTTATATAAGCTGTTTTAGAGCTTATTACTTAGTTTCAGCTTAAGTCCCTTTTGTTAAAGTAGCTTATTTTAGACTCCTTTTTAAGTCCTAGTATTTAGTTTTTCTTAGAAGTAAAAAAAATAGCAAAAAGGGGTTGCCCACACTCGAACCCACGACCTCCCACACACAACACATATGCCTTAACCAGTTTGCTGCTTAAAATTAAGTCCTTAATAAGTTCTAATAATTAGTTTTTATAAAAAGCAAAAATAAAAAAATGCAAAAAGATGGGGTTTGCCTGCCTCGAACCCACGACCTTATGCTTATAGACCATACGTGTTAACCATCATGCTACATTAGCTCATCCAGTAACCTTTCCCCCAATTTAATACTAGTAGCCTTTTTCATTTTCTTTACATTTAATAAGCCGTAGCTTATACAGCTTATTTTAGAGCTTATTTGTTTAGCTGTTTGATTAGTTTTATTTTTCTCGTATTCCTTGTTGCTAGTAGGACTTTTCCTGATTTTTTGAGAATTTTCCCATTATTAGATTATTTTCTAGGATTTTTCGTAGATTCAAAAATTAAAAAATCAATAAAAAATAGAAAAAAGTTTTATAAAAATACAAAAAAATAGTTTTTAGTTTTATAAAAAATAGCTTTAGACTTTTCTGAGTTTAAAAATCATTTTTCTAATTTTTTAGTACTTAATTTGCTATTTTTTAGGATTTAATTAGATTAAATCAGTTTTAAATTCATAATAAATTCAAAAATAATCAAAAAAATGTTTTTCTTTTTCCTAAAATTTTATTTTGTCCTATCTTAGGTTTAGAAATTTAGTTTACATTTTTAAGAGTTAAATTTAGTTTACTTGTTTATTGGTCGCGTTTTATTTGTTTCCTGTTAATTGTTAAGTGCTTTAATTGTTTTTAATTGCTTGTTTTTAATTAGTAGTTATAGAAAACCCAATCAATCTTAGAATTCATTCAAATCAGTATCCAATATCAAGCGAGGTTTCAATTTCTCAAATCGTTGAGAAAACAACCCGGGAAATTATACTTTCCGGTAAACATACGCATATTATATATTATATATATATATTTTAAAGAGTGAATTTTCCTTAGGAAATTTTCTTAATTGCTCTTGTGGTATTATATATTATTCAGCGTATCAAATTTTTGGCGCCGCTGCCGGGGATTTGAGTTAACGAATCTCTCGTTTTGTGTTTGTTGATAAGATTTGAAGATCCTTTCGTCCTCGAAAGTTTCATTTTTGTTAAAAATTTTCAAAAATCCAAAAAAAAAATCATAAAATATAAAAAGTAAAAAAATAAAAAATTGTCCTTAAAAAAAAGAAATAAAATAAACAAAGTTGGTAAAAGAACACCAACATATAATACCTTCAATTGAGGTATTATCATAAATAAGTTCCGGTGAACTTGAAAAGTTCCCAAATCGAACCAAAGATTTAACACTTGCCATTTGTGTCTCTACGAAATACGGCTCACCTTAAAAAGCAATTTTTAAGAGCTACCGTGAAGTAGTTGATTATTTGGTTTAAGTCTCTTTCGTGTAACCGTTAAAATTTGTTGTGAATAAAAATTAAAAATCCAAAAAAAATGTTTGCTCAATAATTTTGCAAATTTATCATAAAAGATTGGATTATTGGAAGCAAAATTATGCCGTCAACATGGATTTGTACCAATATGAGATCATTTCCTTCCTTCCGTGTTAACAAAGTCGAATCAACTACACCTTTGATAAATTTCTGGCTAAGAAGGAATTTGAAGAGTAGGTCGTACCATGCGCGAGGAGCCTGTTTCAATCCATAAATTGCTTTCTTCAATCTGAATACATGATTAGGATGATCTTGATTAACAAACCCTTCTGGTTGACTCATGTACACCTCTTCCTTAAAAATCCCATTTAGAAATGCCGTCTTCACATCTATCTGAAAGACTACCATATTCTTGTGTGCAACATATGCTAAGAATATTCTGATAGCTTCAATGTGAGCGACTGGTGCAAATGATTCTTTAAAGTCGATCCCCTCTTCCTGACGATAACCTTTAGCAACTAACCGAGCCTTATTTTTTAGAACACCGCCATATTCATCATGTTTCACTCTAAAGATCCACTTTAAGCTGATGATCATAGCTCTGTCTTGGTACTAATTCCCATACTTCAAGCCACTCAAATTCATGGATTTCCTCTTACATGGCTTTGATCATGCTGGATTCTTTCATTGCTTCTTTATAATTCTTCGCCTCTTCTTTAGCTAAGAAAGCATGGAAATAACACCATAAAGCATCGGTAGAGAGTTGATTCAGCTGATGGATCATCGATGATTGTTGTAAACGGATGATCTTTTGTCTATTTTTTTATGTAAATTGGAGGTTGTTGGAAAGTGTGCATGTTTGAAGTGTCTACAATCCTTGAAGATGATTCAGCTGAGCTGGTTTCTGGAGGAGCAAATGGATTGGTAAATTTATCACTGTCAAACTCTGCAGCTTCTTCATTTGTTTCAACATTTGTAGAATTGAGTGGTGAGTTTGTTGCTTCAATGTTTGGTGAAATACTTGGAGAGGGAGCTTCTTGATCAATGGTAGTAGAGGAAGATGCTCTGGCAGTATCTGATGGAAGTAGAGTTACAGCGAAAATAGGGGTAGATACATCACCTGGAGATTTGAAGTATTTATCGAACATTGGATAAACAGCAAATCCCGATCATTCTTTGTAGGAGGTTAGTAGATGTTGAATCAGCCTGGTTAAGCACGAGTCCTGAACTAATGTGTCCAGAAGTCAACCCATGAAGATCGGGTCCTGAACCGTGTTGTTCAGAAGCCATTTGAGTAAGTTCATCAAATTGTACGTTCATTGTTTCCATTATTGGTTTGGTCCTTTTGTTGTAGATCCGGTACGCCTTATAGGATGGTGAATAACCGATGAAGATTCCAATGTCAGCTTTAGGCTAAAGTTTCCCAAGATCCTCAAAATTGTTTATTGGATAACATAGAGAACCAAAAATATAAAGAGACTTTAACTCTGGTTTGCGATCTCTGAGCAGTTCATATGGAGTCTTATTGTAACGGGTATGGATAAGGTATGGTTTTTAGTGTAACATGCAATAGCTATAGTGTTGGATCCCTTACTAAATAGATCTTGAACCTTTAGCTTGCAAAGGTTTGTTACTTTAGATAAATCCAAAGCAACAATAATGAAACACTGATTGAACACTATTGATTATGCAGAAACTAATCAACAATGCTAAGAAGAACAATATTAAGTAAACACAAGAGATCTTCTATCAAACTCACACTTTATATTATAACTTGAATATGCCTTGATTACAAACTATGATTTCTAATTGATCTCTATGGATCTATATTTTCTAACTACGCCTAGGGTTCCTTTTATACACCAAGGAAACCCTAATGGGCTTTATAGAACGCGTATATAGATTATGTATATCCTTTCCTAAGATATCTCATGCATATCTTTAACTCTAACTAACTTCTGCATAGGCAGACATAACTAATACATACCTAGTACTAACTATGATACACTACCAGTACTAACTATGCTAACTCTTCTACCAGTACTAACAGATGTACTGGCAGAACTAACTATATATTACTAACATAATTAAGTCTAGAATACTTAATTCCCAACAATTCTCCCTTAAACTTGATCTTCACTTGTTAACTTTAAGTTTCTTCAGTTTTATTCAGTTTGGGCTTTTAAGAATTATATCCAAACACTTCTTTAGGTCATTAGCTTCTCTTTCATGATGATTTGCTTGTTGTTTTTTTGAAATCAAATCATACTCTAGCTTTTAGTCTTTAACAACATCTCATCACCTCTGCATCACAGCTACACAACAACATCCAACTAAGTTAGCTTTGTAGTTTTTGGCAAACTACTAGCCATCAACGGATTTGATATGTCTTTACCATGAGCCATTCGCTATGGACTAGTCAATGCTTCATTATAATAACAAGGTGCATTGATAACCTTATAGTTTTTAGCAAACTATCAGCTATCAATAGATTTGAGAAGTCTTTACCAAAGCCGTTTGCTTTGGACTAGCCAGTTCTTGAAGTCTATTAGACATGGTGAACTGATGACCATTTGTTGTGTGGTAATTAAACCAACACTCAAACAATCCTTCTCAACTCTATCTTAGCCTATAGTTTCCTAAAACATACTTACAGTACTAGGAATACACATCATATTCATGGGACAATCTTAATCCCAGCTTGCTTCTCAATCATCTTCAGAAGTTGATAACAAACTTCATCCTTTGTTCCTCCTTTAAGCTTCATATTTAGCATTGCTTGGCAAGCATCTTTTGATAAAGGATATTTTCTATCTGCTAAGTATACTTATAGCTTGATGCATTCCAATGCGTTAAGCAATTTACTACACATGAATCTATATCCTCCAATTGAACATCTTCTGCTGAAGTTGGAAATTACTCCAGAAAGCATCATCACTAAGGATGTATCAAAATAGTCTTGAGAGCACCCAAAGTCTCTGTCATACATTCTTCCAGGGTCTATTAGCTCATACTTCTTTATCAACGAACCTATAGCTTTGTAAGATCTTCTTTGAAAAAAACTCTTTTAAGTATGGATCCAAAATTAATATAAAGTTATCAAATCTATCTCTTTTTATAATCGGATATAGCTTTTGTCATGGTTGAAGGAATGATCTTCCTATCTATAATACACTGGTGAGGTTTTGTAGCAGTTTGGGATAGAATTCTTTTACATTATACAGTTATGATGATGAATTTGTGCTATTTGTCCTTTTGTGTGCTTCCCTTTCTTCCTTTGTTTCATTACTGTGCTCAGTCTTGTCTACATGTATTACACTTATTCTCCAGCTATTTTGCTTCTTTCGTTTTTACTCTCTTCTTTTGTGGCTATTTTTCTTACAACTTCAACTTTCGCCTCTGTGATTTGTATCATCATTCAACAGCAATTTTTGGTTCTTTGAGCTCCTGTTTTGAATCTCTTTGCCTGTTTCTTTTCACTTTGGCTTTTCAATCTCAGGTATCTTAGGAACAAAGCTACTCAATGCGTCTTTCAGCTTCTTAAATTCCTCTTTGAGCTCTGCAAAGTTAATTTCTTCAATGAGTAAGCTTCCATGTTCCTTGGTTCTTCAAATAAGTAGGGACATATATGTTCTTTGTTTGCTTGTGTCACTGGGCTTGTTTCTCCGTGCTTTTGCTTCTGTTCTAATAAAATTTTTCGTTTTTTGACTTGATCTGTCACATCTTTTTGCATTTATCTTCACTGGACATTGTTTATCCTAAGCATATTTTGTCCAACTATGTATTTGCCTCATGTTTAGCTTCAATATTATCACCTTATCTTAATTTACAGTGTATATGTGTGAGTACTTCATGAACTTGTGATGTCATTGTATGGTGTTGTTATGTTTAGTTAGTGCTTACCTCTTGTAGTCTCATGAGCAATTCACATTTGTATCTGTTGTTATCGGGGATTGATGAAGGGGATTCATGGATAGTGGACATGACTCATGACGTGTGGGGGGTTTGGGTTAATGTCAATGGTCTTTTTGTTTGTGTGATCACCGTGAGAGAGGTTCGTGTGATGAAGGGAGTTCTATAACGGTAATTGACATTGTAGTGTGCGTTCGTTATTTGAAATTTTGATATTCTTTATATAGCCCCCCCCCTTAAAAAGATGACTCCCTCCCCTTTTGATAGAAAAAGTAAATAATGGTAGATTAATTATTGCTTTACCAGGTCCATGGTAGAAAAAATTGATGTCCAAGACAACGATTTTACTAGTTCTATATGGCTCAATCTTCAATCACTCTCGTATTCAGATCCCACACATCCCCCCCCCCCGCCCTGTCCCCTCCTACCCCTAACCACCACATCAACCCCCCCACCACCACCCAACCCCCCCCAACACACCACACCCCCCACAACCCCGCCCCCCCTCCCCCCCCCCGCCCCCCCCCACACCCACCCCCCCCCCCCATAGCTTCTGCAAAGACCCAACTTTTTATTGTTCTATATGAGCTTTTTTATTTTGGGTAGCCTGAACATCTTCTTCTTTTTCTTTTTTTTTTTTTTTTTTTGCAGTCATAGGTGCTTTTCCTCCTTTAAACCTTTATTGGGAAGGAATTCATGACATTTCACAGTCGAAAATTACACTAGAGTATCTAACTTGAGTATTACAGTATTTATCCTTTGCCCTACCAGAAATTAACTTTATTATTACTTCAACTTTAGCAGAATTAAGTCTTCTTTTGCATGCACTGAAGAAATCCAAAAAACTTGTACCAATTTCTTTCCCCTTTATTAGCTAACTTTGCTCTCCTCTTATATGTACTAACACTCTGAGAAACAACGTATGATAAAGTTTGAGCCGCTTCCAAGATTATAGGACTAATGTCTTCCTCTTGTGCCTCCCCTGAAGCACTAGCCTTTATAGGAGTAACAAAATCTGCTTCTTTTTCTTTCATAGATTCTCTGACCAAAGAAACTAGAGGATAATCATCTATGTCATGAATTTTCCTCCTCGGATTCTCTGTTTCTTCATCCTTTGAGTCAGACAAAATAACCCTCTTTGACATTCTCTTCAAAGCCACTTCAAGAGATTTCACCTTCTTTACCAAAGTAAGGACAACATTTCCAAGTGTCTATTTTGTCTCTATCAGTTCTTTCTACAAACTGTCAATCTTTGTTACCATCTTAGGTACAATGGCCATTAATTCTTTTAGTTGCAAACTGTCCTCAGCACTTCTTGATGTGTTACCTTCAGAGAGAGGTACTTTATGGGACCTAAGTGGAGACGCATAAATGTTACCACTATCCATCCCTGCATCTAAGCCAGAGGTTGTAGTGGCAGCTCCCTCAGTTTTAACCCCCACACTTGTGGTAGTTGCCTCATCTGCTACAAGGGTGATAGTAGGACCCAGAGGCTGAGGAACCTCAGTATCCTGTCTGTTAATTAACCTAGGTGGTGATGAATGAGGTGGTTCTGTGATAGATGGAATTGATGGTTGAGATATGGATGGAATTGGATCAATAGGTGTGTGATGGGGTTCAGCTGGGATTACTGAGCCTTCACCTTGATCCTTAGCTGCACCTACCAACATTGCAGGCAGTAATGGTACATGTTCCCCTACATAACCCGTTTTTATATTGCCAAAGATCTTTTTATTTGAAAATGAAGCATTGAATAGAAGATCTTTTTATAGTTTGCTAAAAACTATAAGGTTATCAATGCACCTTGTTATTACAATGAAGGATTGACTAGTCCATAGCAAACGGCTCATGGTAAAGACATATCAAATTAGTTGATGGTTGGTAGTTTTCCAAAAACTACAAAGCCAACTTAGTTGGATGTTGCTGTGTAGCTGTGATGCAGAGGTGATGAGATGCTGTTAAAGACTAAAAGCTAGAGTATGATCTGATTTCAAAAGTACAACAAGCAGATCATCATTAAAGAGAAGCTAATGACCTAAAGAAGTGTTTGGATACAATTCTCAAAAGCCTAAACTAAAGAAAACTGAAGAAACTTGAAGTTAACAAGTGAAGATTAAGTTTAGAGGAGGATTATTAGGAATTAAGTATTCTAGACTTAATTCTGTTAGTAATATATAGTTAGTTCTGCCAGTATATCTGTTAGTACTGGTAGAAGAGTTAGCATAGTTAGTACTGGCTATGTATTAGTTAAGTCTGCCTATGCAAAAGTTAGTTAGAGTTAGAGATATGCATGAGATATCTTAGAAAAGGATATGCATAATCTCTATACGCGTTTTGTAAAGCCCATTAGGGTTTCATTGGTGTATAAAAGGAACCCTAGGCATAGTTAGAAAATATAGATCCATAGAGATCAATTAGAAATCATAGTTTGTAATCAAGGCAGATTCAAGTTATAAATACCAGAATCTAAATACCAAAGAAGAATTTCTATAATCTGTACAAAAAGAAAAAGAAGAAAACATATTTACAAAAGGGTGGATCTCCAACTTTTGATTGGGTTCTAGGTTGTTAGTGAAACTAAGTGACTCCTAGATAGTCGAACTTCCAAGGTGGAAGTTCTTCATCCCAAATAATTTTCTCAATTCCAAAATCATGTAAATTAAATGGATGAAATTCCGTATGTAACATGCTTTTAGAGAGTGATTCCCGAGCATTGACATATCTAAGACTTAGTTTAGGACATGTTACATCAACCAGAATTACTGTGGTTGTTAATATATGCCCAAGAAGGAAGACTATGGCAGACGTGTCCTTAGAAGAAGAAGGGGCACTGGTTTTTTACCAAGTTAAATGTCCTACCAGTGGGTATCCATTTTAGTCCTACAGTTTTAAAGATCATTCCTGTTGGTTTCCATTAACTTTTAACTTTTTGTTTTGTAGACTTAGCCACTTTACGTTTTTTCATTTTCTTAAGATATTGAACAACACAAGCATCATGATTTGCATAAAACAAACATTCATTACAAGATAAGAAAATGATATCAGAATTCTTTGACAAAGCAACATTCTTAACATTTGGATTACAATTTGAAACATGATTGTTCTTATTAGCACTAGACTTAAACTTCCTATGATGGGCTTCTACTTTTATTCTTCTTGCTTCTACTTGATGGTTGCAGGATCCTATCATTCTTTGTATTGCTTTTAGGCTTTGATCTGCTAGCATTATAGAGCTTACTCTTCATGTAAAAGGCAACATAATGTTGTCAGTCTTTCGAGTGTTTTGCTTTACGCATGCTTTTGTTTGATTGTCTCTATTGTCTGGTTTGTTCTAGATGTATCTACATAAGGCTTATTGTTCTTTCTATGGCTTGTAGCGGGAGCCCACTTATCATTCCTGCTTTGAGTAAAAGGGCAAGAGGAACTAACATACACAAACAGTTCTTGAATTCGCTCAGCAAACTTAAAGGCATGGCCTATATGTTTATCTAAAGGTTTCAATGCTCTAGCTTCTTCTAATTGTTCCTGTAGTGTTGCTATGTGCTCCTTAGTGACTTTCAGATAATCGTGATGCACAACCCTATTGTTCTTAAAGTACGCATTGATTGGTTCAATCTCAATTTTAAGCAAACCCGAGGCAAGAACTATTGTGCATTTTTCAACTATCTTGTTGGTAGTCAAGTGTGAAGTGACTGATTTTGAAAAATCATTTTTCTTAACAACTTTAAGAATAACCTTTGTTTTAGGAAGCAGAGTTATTGAATAAAAGTTTGGTTCCTGAAGTTGAAGGTTTAGAAAGCTTAGTGTTAACACTTGTACCATTATGATTCATTTGAGATTCAGAGAACTTTCCTTTTAACTGTGCTCTTAACTTTTTATTTTGAGAAATCTGATCATTAAGTTTTTGTTGTAAAGAGTCAGTTTGAAGTTTGGTTTTTTCCCGTGTCTGCTTGATTAAATCATACAACTTCTATTTAATGAGATTTTGTTCTCTATTCCCTTAAATATGGAGGAAACTGGAAATGCTAAAGGGACACGTTCTCCTCGTTATTTTAGATCCTAGAATCAATAACAGGTAATTCACATTGAGCTAACCAATGGTTTAGCTCATTGATGACATGTAATTTGTCTTGTAATTGCACTTTTAGATCATTTATCTCAAAAGATTGGTTATTGATTGCTTGAACCAAATGATTATTATTGTTTGTTCGAGAATCTGTTATTCATTTTTTCTTTGTTTTCTTAATTCAGACAATGATTTGTCTGATTCTTGAAGATCTAAATGCACAATGTCCCCAGACAATGATTTGTCTGATTCTTGAATATCTAAATGCACAATGTCAAAACTTTTACACTTTTCACAATTATCAACTTCATTCAACGAACGCAAGTAAGTGCACATAATATCACTAGCGATATTTTATTCTAAGACTTGATCGTTGCTGATTAAAAGTTGTTTCTTTTCAATTTCAAAACTTTTCTTTGCCACAAAACATTTATCAACCTCGTCTTCCATTTGTTTAAAAATATCTTTCATTTCTTTAACCTCAGCAATAAATCCCTTTTCAAAAAATTTGAAAGTTTCTTTTAGGTTTTTAGAAAATGGTATGACATCTTTTTTAAAAGCACATTTTATATCCGATTGCTCCCAACTACCAATCTCATGAGGAGACAATGTAGTTCTTCTCTTGATGCATTCATCGAACTTAGTGAGAAGATCTTGTGCTTTGTTCAGATTCCTGAGAACCTAACTAGTTGATGGGAGTTTTTGGGATAAACTTTGGGTTTTGAAACAATTACAGGAGGACTTGGTATTGAGGACCAATATAATTGTTCTGCTAACAATTGTGTTTGTGGAACAAAATACTTATAGAGTTTGTTTAATTTGGAGTAATCAATCGATTTAGTATTAACAATAGTTTGTTTTTCAAGCATTTTCAACTGACTATCTTTAGCAAGTATCAAAGTTTCCTCATAATCACACACAGATACAGGATTATGTTTAGCAATCAACACATTTCCATTATATAAGGCAGGTTGTTTTCGTCGAGCTTGAGAAAGATACAAAGGATTTTGATAACCAAGAGCTGTCTTATGTGTTTCATCATAATTTTTTTTAGGTTTTGTTAACATATGCATAGTTTGAGCAGATGGACCAACTTTCAAAACAATGTTTTCAAGTTCCTTTTTTGCATTTTCCAAATCCACAATTTCACTGATGTTCTTTTCATACCTTTCAGACAACTCTTTTTTTAGTGTTTCAAAATTCTTCTTTAGTAAAGCAATGTGATTATTTAAATCCTTCATTTGTGTTTGTTGAGAAAAAACTTGTTTATCAAAATCAACAACTTTTCTATTACGATCATTAATGGCTGAGTATAATTCACGACTTAGATATGCTTCCTGTTCAGAATGACCATCTTTAATTGCGTATTCTAAAAGTCCGACTCTTTCTTTGTATCGTTCAAGCTTGCTGGTTAATGATTCATTCACACTTTTTGACTCTTGATTTACCATGTTACATTTTTCTACTTGAGATTTCATTTGTTCAATTACAGACAACATCATATCATTCTTTTGTACAGGAGGAGGAACATAGTTATCTTCATCGTTTTCAATAGTAAGCATATAATCAATATAAGATATAACATCGATGTTACCCTTAAGCTCATCATATGAGTCATTATTAGATACGATGTTTTCAATATATTCTAACTCTTGTATATTAGAATTAAGCATATCAGAATCATGATAGGTGTCGTAATGAGGTACCTCAGAGTGTATGTCAGAATCACAACGTGGTTCAACCGTGTCATCATTGAGAGAACAAACATGAGACAAATTTGCCATAAAGATTGCATTTGCTGTAGCTTCGTCCTCACAATCTGAATCATATGCATCAATGTGGTTTGCCTTGAAATTTGGTGTAGCTTGTAACTAGAGATCCTCACAGTCATCAGTTTCTTCCAAATTGTCAGCTAAGAAATCATGTTGCTCTTGATTCAATACAACTCCTGCTTCTTGTGCTTGGGTAAGTAGCATCTTATCCTTAAACCATTCGATAATCTTTCACCCTTTTCTTTGCAGTACACTTAATATGACCTTCACCATTACAGTTATAACATCTGACTACCCTTGGTTGATTTTCCCCTGGATTTCCAACTGTATTGATAACCCTTGCTCCAGAAGCTTGATTGTTTCCAGCATTGTCCGTATAACCTTGAGACTGTCTACCTTGAACATTCTGAACCGTAACTTGGCCGTTTTGAATTGTAGCTTGAGTTCTTGGATTAGACGAAGTTCAAAGTTGGTTATTTATGGGGGGAAATTTTGAGCGATACACTAAACTCAAAAAGATCATAGCTTTGTTAAGACTGGCTATTGGATCATCTGTTGGAAGAAAGGTTGGTATAGCAAGTCTGGTATCAGGTTGAAATGTTGGTAATTGTTGAACAACTGTAGGTGTATAGCTCTAAAGTGGAGGTGACTGAATAAGTTGTTGGGTTATAGGAGTGCTTGATTGGTAGTGTTGATATGGTTGATAAACTTTAGTTGGTTGAGTGTGATATTGTGTTTGATGACTGCTGTATGAGGGAGGTGGGTTGTAGGTATTTGCCAGCAAAGCAAGTGGTTCTGGGAATCATTGTCGCATTTCTCGAAGTTCTTTAGCATATTTTTCGTTGTGTTTGCGAAAAGCATACAACTGGTCAAAGTTCACACTATGAAGATTTTTTGCTTGTTTAGCTGCTGTGACAAACCTACTCCACTCAGGTTGAAGATGATTTACAAACTTTGTGTTGATTTGAATAGGTAACATGGTCATGGGAATCATCCTCATGTCATTAATCAACTTTGTAAACCTCAGATAGTATGAGTGGATTGATTCTCCTGGCTCAGATGTGAATCTGTCAAATTCATCATATAGCATGGACTGTCGTTCTTGCTTAGTCATTTCTGTGCCTTCCATAAGTTCTTTGATGCGATCCCATATTTCTTTTGCAGTTTGATAGTGGTTGATGAGAGTGTAGATGTCAACTGGCAATCCAAGAAGAAGTATATTGACAGCTTTGATGTCATTGTCATAACATAACTTGTCTTCTCCAGCAAGGTCTTCAAGTTTTTGAGGACGACAAATTTCGGTAACTACATCTGCGTCTTTAACAGTAATCTCTGACTTAAATTGATAAGGACCGTTTTCGATTGAGTCTTTTAACATTTCACCATTCTATTTGCCTCAGATATAGAGAATAATCTGGGTCTTCCAACTATCATACATGCCTTTCTCTAGCATCAGGGGACGGGTTTCAGAACCTGTAGCAATAACGTTCTCTGCCATAGTAACCATTGTGAATTTGATTGTGTAGTCTTTGTAAGAATTGATATTTGTAAGGATTGTTTTGACGAGAAGAAGTGTTGTTTTTGTGAAAAGATTGTATTTTTAACACGAACCGAGTCAAAAGATTGTAACTTTTTTAATTTAGTTTATTTAAAAACCTTAAAGTTTAAACCTTTTTAACTTAAAAAACTCTAATTTAACCTTAAACCTCAAATTAATTATCCACTAATTTTCAAAAATCACCTTTTTCATTAATTAATTACTAATAACCCTAACTCATTTTTATTAATTAATAATAAAAATAACCTTTTTAAAACCCTAAAAAAAAATACAAAACCCTAATTTGAAAAACTAGGGTTTAGTTTTTAATTTTGCACTCGATCCGGGTTTAAAGGTTCAGAGGTTCGGTTGGTAGCATATGACTGATCCAGGGGTGGATCGGTTGGAAGCAGGTGACCAACTACGTGGTTCGGTTGAAGTCTGGTGACCAAACGGATGGTTCAGTTGAAGACTGGTGACCAAACTTGTGGTTCGGTTGGATGCTTATGACCGATCTACGTGGGTCGGTTACGGGTTGTTCTGATTTTGTTTTCGAGTTGTTTCCGGTGATGTTTCTAGCTTAAAGATTGAATTTTTTTCCAAGAAAACCACTAAAGTTTGCAACTTTATGCAAAAGTTCGAAACTTTATGCACAAAAACACTAAAAGTCTTCAACTTGAACGTGTAGACCACATTTTTAAGAGACTTTTGCAAAGTTAATTGCAAAAGTTCAAGACTTTATCTTTCGAAATCTCTAAAAATTACAACTTTCTTCAAATTTTAAGGCTTTGTCTTCAAGAACTTGTCTTTTTAGTCTTCATAGTATTCAAGTTCTTCAAAGTCTTCAATTTTGATAACTTTCATCACGAAAAGCTTTCAAATCATCCCATGGCGATTGATACCAATTGAGACATTTGATAATAATATATCAATTATGATACAAAATACTACACTAGAAAGTTTTAGAGAGAGAGAGTAGAGAGAGAGGGTGACGTAAGGAGAGGGAGAGGAGGAGGAGAGAAAAGAAATATTAGATTAGAAAGAGAAGAATCACCAACCCTTAACCCTTCCTTAGCCCTCCTTTTATAGGAAGGAAGGAGGGACTAGGAAGCAATTAAGGGTCATTACATATTACAACTAAGTCCTTCCCTATTTGCACTAGTTAATCCCTATTCTATTAAACTTAGATAAATGGCCATGTAATCAACACTTTTCTTTGTTTCTAACAACTTTACATGTTCAAAGTTCAAACAATACCCCACATTTTCTATTCAAACACCAATAATACCCCACATTTGAATAGAAAATAAGATAATTATCAAATGTAATATGATATGCATCAGATAAGGTGTCTTTTGGACTTGAACCTTTCCTAGTGAGTACTTATCAGATCTACTTTGTGGGTAGTGAACATTAGTCTTGAACTAACCAGGTTGTATAGTAAATCGAGACAATGAGTATCATACATATCATATTTTTGTAATAAAAGATTCTTACCACTGTGTTCATTTCAGTCGCGAACATATCCTTATTCATGAGAATTTTAGAGAACTTAGCAATCTGATTCCTAAAGATGCGACCACACATCAATCTCGTATAGGTAATGCCAATGAAGATTATTCTGTAGTATTCCGCTGTAAAAGCCATTAGCATTTTAAGAATTAAAATTCAGCCCTTACTCATCAATGGATAAACACACAAAAATTCATCTTAAGAATGGGCATACTTGTGTGTTAGTACTTTTTGAGCTTTAATCAACTAGTTTTCCTATTGAACATTGACCATGGGATCTCCAATATTGTTAGGTTAGGTTTCCACCGAGTAGTCACTCATTGTGTTGGCTTTAAGTCCATACCCTTCGATGTAAATATGACTTGTTCTCTACAAAGGCCTTTTGTCAAAGGATCTGCTATATTTTCCTTTGAATTTACGTAGTCGATGGAAATGATTCCATTTCTTAATAAGTCCTTTATCGTATTGTAGCGACGTCTTATATGTATTGACTTGCCGTTATAGATGTGATTCTTTGCTTTAGTAAGAGCATCTATACTATCACAATGTATACAAACAATAGTCACAGGTTTTGGCTACAAAGGAATACCCTCTAGAAAGCTTTTAAGCCATTCAGCTTCTTCAGCGGCTTTGTCTAAAGCTACAAATTATGCTTCCATAGTTGATTTGGTATTCACAATTTGTTTAGATGATTTCCATGTTACAACACCCCTCTAAGTGTAAATACATAACCACTTGTGGACTTTCCTTAATTATTGTTGAAAATCTAATTGACATCACAAAATCCTTCTAACACGGGAGGATATTTAGTGTAATGTAACCCATAAGCCATTGTATACTTAAGATATTGAAGCACCCTAACTAGTGCATCCCAATGATCTCTACCAGGGTTATGTGAGTATCAACTAAGTCGAATTACACTATATGCCAAATCTGGTCATGTACAATTCATTATATACATCGAGCTTCCTAGAACTTGTATATATTGTAACTGAGATAAACTCTGTCCTTTGCTCTTCTTTAGTTAAATCTTAGGATCAAAGGGATTTACAACTGGTCTATCATTATAGTGCCTAAATTTCTTAAAGGTCTTCTCAATGTAATGAGATTGGGTAAGGATGTATCCATTGGAATTCTTTTAAATTTTAATACCAAGATTGACATCATCTTCTCACATGTCTTTCATATCAAATGAAGAATGAAGCATTTTCTTGGTTTGGTTAATGACATCCATATTTGTTCCCATAATCAGCATATCATCCACGTATAAACAAATAATGACAAATGCATTTTTGTATTGTTTAATATAAACACATTTGTTTATTTGAAATCTATTTGATAAGAGAGTGTTATCAAACTTTTCATGTCATTGCTTTGGAGATTTTTAAGGCCATAAAGAGATTTAACTAATTTACAAACCTTATGCTCTTGACCTTTGACAACAAACCCATCGGGTTGTTGCATATAGATTTCTTCATCTAATTCACCATTTAAGAACGCAGTCTTCACATCCATTTGATGTATAACCAGGTTGTGAATTGCTGCTATAGCAATCAATGATCTTATAAAGGTTATCCTTGTAATTGGTAAATAAGTATCAAAGAAATCTTGACCTTCTTTTTGATGGTACCCTTTGGCTACTAAACAAGCCTTATACTTGTCTATGGTACCATTAGGTCTTAGTTTCTTTTTGAAGATCCACTTATGGCCTATTGGTTTATGTCCCGAAGATAGATCAACCAATTTCCATGTATTGTTATGTACAATTGAGTCTATTTCACTCTGAATAGCCTATTTCCAATAAGGTGCTTCTGATGATTCCATAGTAGCCTTACACGTTTGTGGTTCTTCATTAACAATATACGTCATATAATCAGGTCCAAAGTCTTTATTAACTTCTACATGCTTACTTCTTCTAGGTTCGACATTCTCTTCTTTGATCTTGAGACAACTCGTCATCTAATACTCTTTTCCTTTGATTTGAGCTTTGTTTATCTATATCCTTATAAGGAAATATATTTTCAAAGAATTATGCTTTTGCAGATTCAATAATTATGTTGTTGATTATGTCCACTACATTGGATTTGTAAACCAAGAACCTATAAGCATCACTATTTTCAATGGACCAAGATAAACACAGTCAACAGTTTTTGGTCCAAGTTTCGTTCTCTTTGGTAAAAGTATTTAAATTTTTTTAAACAACCCCACACTTCATCCTTGTATAAGAAGGTTGCTTTCCTTTCCATAATTGATATGGAGATTTGTCACTCTTCTTATGAGGAATTTTATTTAATATTGTGTTTTCAGTAAGACATGCTTCACGCCAAAGACTATGAGGAGCCCCTGAAGTAATTAACATTGAATTAATCATATTCTTCAATGTTCTATTCTTACGTTCAACCACTCCATTTTGTTGTGGAGTGTATGGGGCTGTTGTTTGATGTACAATACCAAATGTAGAACAAAATTCAGCAAAGTCATTGGATTCATATTCTCCTCCTCTATCAGACCTTAGAATTTTGATCTTTTTGTCTAGTTAATTTTCAACTTCTCTTTTATATGTCTTACACATATTCAATGCTTCATCTTTGGTATTTATTAAGTACACATAACAAAATTTATTGCAATCATCAATGAAAGTAATATAATAATTCTTTCCTCCTCTTGATGGAGTTGCTGAGAAATCACATAAATCGGTATGTATTAAACCAAGTATTTCATTTATTTTTCTACAAATTGATGTGAATTAGTTGTGAATTTGGATTTCACATAGATCTCACACTTGGATATTTGATCCTTAGAACATTTAGGCAACATGTCTAAGTTTATCATTCTTTGCAAGGAACAAAAATTAACATGGCCTAATCTAGAATGCCATAAGAAAGAAGGATCAATCATGTACACTGAAGCGGTGCTAGTGCTTGCGTTAGTATTATTAATAACATTGTCATCAGTTACAACACTTAGTTTGAATAGTCTCTCATCGAGGTAATCCTTTCCAACATACACACCACCTTTTGTGATTATAAATTTGCCTGATTCAAATACAAGTTTAAATCCCTTATTACTAAGAATATGGCCAGAAATTAGATTTTTGGTGATGTTTGGCACATGCAACACGTTTGAGAGTACAAGATCCTTTCCAGAAGTCAGCTTTAGTAGGACTTTCCCTTTTCCTTAAATCTTTGAAGCAGTTCCATTCCCCATGAACATTGGTTTCGGTTCATTCACCTTTTGGTAAGATACAATCATCCTTCTTGAATTGCAGATGTACTTTGTGGCACATGAATCAAACCACCAATCAACAACATTAGTAGTTAAGAATGATTCAATGACTACAACAAACTCTTTTAGAGATTCTACATGGTTTACTTGATTGGGATTTCCTCCATAATGTCAGCCTCCATGCTCTTTCTTGTGGAAATAATCCTTAGCTTTGTGCTCAGGCTTCCCACATACCCAACAATGATAGACTTTCTTGAAGTTGTATTTAGTTTGTTAGGTGTAATCCTTCTTTCCATCCTTAGAATTTTTCTATCTAAAACCACTAACATTTTTGCCTTTGTTTTTGTGGTTGGACTTTGATTTGGAAGAGCTTTCTTCAACCATGTTTGCATTTGGTTCTATTGAATTTGCATCAGCCTTTTCATTCATCCTGTTATCTCCTCAATATTCAACACGAATTTTGAGAACAATTGATCAAAAACTCATATCATCAGGTTCAAGTGTTTAAATATAACTTAAAATTTTTCCCAGGATTAGGGCAATTTTTCATTAAATAGAACCAATAGAAAAGTTAAGTTTTACACCCACAGCCTTCTACTTCATTTCAGGAACAATGATTAAGTTCATCCCACTGTTCATAACAGGCTTTGCATCATTCATCTTGAAATTTAGGAATTTTCTAACAACAAATTTCTTAGAACATTTTTTTTGAACAACAAAAGGATAGATTATTAAAAGCCTAATACGAAATTAGGCAAGTTATACACATGTGAAGACCACAAGCCTCAGATTGTTTAACCACTTGATCCAATTGAACGAACACTTTTTATGTCTACTAGAGATCCAATTGAAAGACAATTGTTTTACATCATTTAAAAGCAAAGAAATCCTTCGCATAGACGGAGAAAAACACATATCATTTCTGAATTTCCAAAGGCACCAGATAGTTTCTTGTATCCGAGACATCAAAAGGAAGCAGACCTTTGTTGGAGAGGCATGAGAAGGCATCCAATAAATGTTTCTTCTACGGTGTCCATCGTGGTATAGTAAGAGCCCTCACAGAAACTAAACTGCATCCAAAAGAAGAAGCCTACCATCCCAAAGCACCAAAAAAGTAGAGTTCACTTTCCTGATCTTCATTACAACACAGACATAGGAGCGAATCAAGATTAATATATTCGGTGATAACAAGGTTTAAGGCGATTGGAATCCTTTTGACCAATTCCTCCACATAGAATTTTACCTTTATTGGGAAAAATTTATTCCATATGGAGATGGGGGCATGTCCCTGAACTTGATCTTGGAATTCCGATATGTAATTTCGCATACCACTAACACTGAATACCCTTTTGTTGTCGATGAGGCATGACCAGAAGTCAGACCCGTCAGTCACGCGAAGATGGGGTGTAAGCTCTTCAAGTTCAGTAAGTTTAGTTGATTCGGGCCCACTATGAAGAGGTCTTATCTAATGCCATCGGTACAAAAGTCTTGAGGTATGGTCAAAAGAAGGGCAACGACTACTAACCGAACATGATTTATCTGTCTCGAGAGCGTATAATCTTCTGAAGGCAATTTTTAAAGAAGAGTCACCGATCCACCTATCATTCCAGAATGATGTAAGCTCCCCATTGCGCACCAATTTTTTGAAAATTAAGTTTATATTGATGTTCAAGTGAAGAAAGTCCTCTTTTAATCTTGCTATGTGAAACCAAGGTCTGCTTTTAACTTTCATAGCTTTGAAGTTAGTCAACCCTCCTTCGTCCCCTTGGATGGATTTAATCATAGAAACCCAAAGAGCATTCGGTTCATTATAGAACCTCCACCACTATTTTGACAGCAAAGAAAGATTACATGATTTCAAACTATTAATTCCAAGCCCACCTTTATCAAAAGGCAGAAGAATTTTATCCCACACAACCCATGCAATCTTTTTGTCTTCTACTGAACCACCCAAAAGAAAGCTCTACGTAAACTTTCCAGCTCTTGAATTATTTTTTGAGGTGCTTTAAAGGTTGAGAAAAAATATGTTCCAAGGCTTCCCAAAATGGATTTGATTAAGGTGAGCCTACCCCCATATGATAAAATTTTAGATTTCCAGATAGAGAGTCTTTTTTGAAAGTTTAAGATTATCGGAGACCAATTCTTACTTCTGGACATTGAGGCACCTATCGGCAGGCCAAGATAGGTACAAGGGAATACAGATGATTCCTAAATCTCCCTTGTGGTTGCAAAGGTTGAATAAATATCATATAAAGAATCATAAAAAGAATTCAAAATATAATTTCTATAATTATATTCATTATGATTCCATTGAGAGGTGGCATTTTCATAGTCTACCACTTGTGCCTCAGTAGGAACACTTTCTCCATCCACTAGATATGAATATGTTGGTTCAGAATCCGCGAAAACATACGACACATGCAATGATGTCAAGTAAAACAACATCTTTTGTTGCCAATGACGAAAATCAGACCCTTTAAACATTTCAGGTTTTTCAACATGTGATTTTAGTATGGTTCGATCAATCCTAAAAATTATGTTTTAAATTGTTAGAATAATATTACAGCAATATCAAAGATTACGATAAACGTGAGGTGTCAATTTATACACTTTTTCGGGGTCATTTAACCCCCTAAATCATGCAAATATGCCCAAATTATGTACTTAATCGTTCCTTTTTGTGTTTTTAGCACTTGAATGATTTTTGAAGGAAATACACGTAACTTAGGCTCATTTAGAGAAGAAACAGACAAGATTATAACTCTACACCAAATCTCTTAAAGAAAACTCGTACAGTGCGTGGAGACGGCGTCACATTTATTTGTGACTGCGTCATATTTATTTGTGACGGCGTCACATTTATTTGTGACGGCGTAAGAGCTTACAAAGGACGGCGTTAGGATTCTTATGACGGCGTTAGGATTTAACTGACTTAAAGAAGCCCTAGAAGATTCAACGGGGCGACGACGTCAAGATTATAACGCGACGCCGTCGTGCCTGTTTTCCAATATATACAAACTCGTTTTTAGGGTTTTAAGTGTGTAACTTTTAGAAACTGAACCCTCTAATTAAAAGTCGATTGTAGCAGCTGTTTGAGTTATTTTTTGGGTGTCAAAACCCTCTTGTATCAGCCTCAAACACATGTTTTAATCAAGTAAAGTCTTCTATCTTTTATCATTCAATATGTCTTTGTGTTGTTTGATTGATTCTTGTTCTTCGCTTCCTTATAATATGCTAGGCTAGATCCATTAGTATTTACTTATGATTGCATGAAACTTAGTTTGTAGATCCTTCTAATATTGCTTCTTGTGATGGATGTGCTCGTTAGGCTGTAGAAAACTAGCCATAAAATATTAAATTGACATAGACGTCTAGGGAAATGTGAGTGTGTAGAAAGGATACCATCAGTAACAATCTTCATACTACCTTACTCCTAATATGGTTGATCCCTCTTAAGTGTTTTAATGCATGTAATGTACTCTTAGAGGCATTGTAATAGTCTTCATACTACCTTACTTGTGTGTTCCCTTAACGGAATATTACATAGACGGCGTTTTCATTTAATTCGTTCATGACTTAGGAAATACTTACACAGATCATCACAAGTGTGACAAAGCAATAGAATTAGGAGAAGCAAACTAAGGATTAGTGCATGATTAAGTAAATACGTTCGTTTACCATATAAGTTTTCACCAAAGTAGTTTAGATTTATTATTAGTTTAATTAGCTAAAACCAAAAACCAACCTCTCAAAACCTAAATTTTACTTGCTTTTTAAAAATATAAAAATACCAAAATTAATCTTCACTTAACCCGTTAGACCTATGTTATATTTTGTTTGAGCCTTCCCAACCCATTCACCGAGAGAACGATAACAACCCCTGAGTCTTGCCTATACTACACTACAACGGTTAGGTACACTGCCAAGGGAGTTGTAAAACTTCTTGTGAAGTCTAAAAAAACCGAACATCAAGTTTTTGGCGCCGCTGCCGGGGAGTAGTTAGGTTTCGAATTTTATCTAGCTTAGGTCTACTCGCTTGATTCCTATCAAGTAAGATTTTAATTTCTGTTAATTAGCTTTCTTTAGTCTATCTTTTCTTTATGTTATTTGTTTCGTAAAATCTTTTCATTGACCTCCATGGAAAGCAAAAATCCTATCCGTACTCTTGGAGATTACTCCAGACCAAGCCATAAAGGATATCGAAAAACAATTGAGCTCCCAGATGGGAACAATGTGGCGCCTCTGCGATCCGACACCATCCGGTTGGTGCAAAACGGATGCTCATTCCATAGACTTTGGTCTGAGGATCCAAACCAACATCTTAAGGATTTTCTAAAACTAGTGGACTCACTTGACCTTGATGTTGCAAATAGGGAAAGGACGCACTTGAGTTTATTTCAATTTTCCTTTCGCGATCAAGTTAGCAATTGGCTTGAACGTCTTCCTGCAGGATCCATGAGAGGATCTTACTACTCGTTTCCTTGCTCAATTCTTTCCATCGGGAAGGACTGCAAAACTTCGAAATGACATCTTGATATTCCAACAACATCAAGATGAATCTCTTTCTGAAGCATGAACTCGTTTCAAGGACTTACTCCAAAAGTCCCTCATCATGGGATCAATCTTTGGCTCAAAGTCCAAATCTTTTATGACCATGACAATCTCGCCACAAGGTGAACCATCGATCAGTCGGCCGATGATAAGCTTCGTGACAAAAACGCCAAAGAATCCTAGGCACTGTTAGAGGACCCAACCCTCTATGACAAGAAATTTGAAATGACCCAAGGGACTTTGTTAAACTGGTTAAGGCAATCTCTTTGCCTCAATATGTCCCGAGTACATCCGACCGACGTCTCATCGAGCTCGAAAATCAAGTCCAGCACTTGATGCAAGCTCATCTTGCTCCTAAATCATCCGTTTAAGTGAACAAAATCACTTCTTTATGCGAGATCTGTAGTGGTCCCCATAACACTTAATATTGCATGGAAAACCTCAAGCAAGCTTTTGTTGGTTATGCATCCGCATGTAATAATAAAGTGGGAGGTATACAGTTCACCACAAACTAAGGGCCAAAAAACTTCAACGAAGCCACCAATGCTTGTAAGGATAAACCATAATTTAATTAGTCACAAAATTAAACCTTCATAAGCCCACATGATGGCACATTCTCCACTTACTCCTCCAGTTATCAAATAAAGCCTGAGAGGGTACCGAGTGATTTTAGTTCTCATCAAGAGAGAAGACTATCCACCCTTGGGGCTCAACTCAGACAACAACAAGATGATGTGATCAATAAAATTAATAGTTTATGGAGTTCTGAAAAGTTTGATAACACGCCCGCTCATGACACTACAGGAAACTCCATGGCTCGCATAAATGTCGTATCAATTGACAGCCTCAAGAAGGAAACACCCTGAAGGAAAGGAATCAAAAGCCTATCAAAATTACTCTCTCTAAAATACCAATCTCAGTCATCTTTAGAAGGACAAAATAGGAGCCCCTCCTCCCTAAAACGTATTCATTTCATCAATTCAATCATCATTCTGATGAGGTGTCATTTTATTTTTCAGGGTCGTTTAACCCTCTAAATCGTGCATTTATGCCTAAAATAGGCACTTAATCGTTCCTTTTTAGGTATTTTGCATTTGGAAGAATTACACGTGACTTAGGCTCATTTGGAGCAGAAACGGACAAGACTACGGACCTACACCAACATTTCTCAAGATTATGTTCTTAGATGCTGAAGACGGCGTCACGGTTTCTATGTGACGCCGTTACAACGCATCCCACGACGGCGTCACAAATTCCAAGACGGCATCAGAGATCATAACCCAACCCAATATCTAGAATATTCTCTTTCATGACGGCGTCACCTAAAACGTAACACCGTCATAGCATTTTTCCTATATATACAAACCCGAATTTAAGATTTTGAGTGTGTAGCTTTAGAATAAAAAGAGGGTACGGACCCTAGTTCGTTTAGTAGCTGTTATGGACGATTTTAGGGCCTAAAAACCCTATTATGCCTCCTCTAATTCATGTTTTAATCAAGTAAGGTTTAATTAATCATTCAACATGTCTATGTGTTGTTTGATTTATCTATGTTCTTGCTTTATCTATAACATGCTTGGCTAAACCTCATACTGTGTTTATTTATGATTGTATGAAACCTAAAATGTAGATCTTAGTGGTGTTGCTTCTTGTGATGGATGTGCATGTTAGGTCTTAGAAAACCAGCTTTTGTCTGCATCGCTGTTGATATGTCTAGGAAAACATGATTGTGTAGAAAGGATACCATCGGGTAAGAGTCTCAGTACTACCTTGCCCCCTAATGGTTGATCTACTCTTAATATATTTCACATGCACTTAGTATACCCTTAGGGGCCTTGTAATAGTCTTTATACTACTTTACTTGTGCATTGCTCTAACAGAATACTAAGTAGACGGCGGGTTCGTGTAATTCGTTCATGACTTAGGAAATAATTACACAGATCATCACAAGTGTGACAAGGCAACAACACTAGGAGAATAAATCTAGGGAGTAATACATGATTAAATAAACACAGTCTTTTATTATATTGTTATCTGTCACACCCCCAAACAAGGCCTAGTCAGAAACACGTGTCCGGGGGCGTGACGTCATAATACACATCACACACGATACAAAGAACGACCTCTAAGGGTACGTTTAAAAATCCAACATCGTTGCATTAATTAAAATAGTTAAAGTTTTACATAGGCCTAACGATAATATGCAGAAGTGAATAAAAGGTTTTAAAGTTTGACAACGATGTTAACATAGATAATAGTAGTAATTCTTGAAAATCAGTCCAATGCAAGGCAACACCATAAAGCAAGCAAAGACATCTATAGCTAAGGACCTTGATTTTAGGGCCTACTTAAATACCCGATGTACTTCCTCAAACTCATGTTGTAATCAAGTAGGTTTAATTAATCATTCTATATGTCTATGTGTCTTGTTTTTTGATTCATTTTTGTTCTTGCTGTATCTATAACATGCTTGGCTCTAAAACCTACTTTTGTGTTTATTGATGATTGTATTGAAACCTAGATATGAGTTCTTAGTGGTTGTTGTTCTTTGATGGTTATGCACTGTTAGGGTTCTATACGAAAACCATCTTTGTTTGTATCTGCTGTTGATATGTCTTGGAGAAAAAATGTTTGTGTAGAAAGGGATACCATCAGGTAATAGTCTTCATAGTACCTTGCCCCCTACGCTGTGGTTGTGTCACATCAGTATAATTTGTAATAACCCCATGCACTTTCCACAACATTAGGGGTGTAATGTGTGTCTCTCTACTCAGATATCTAAATACCCCCCCCCCCCCCCCCGAGCATCCCTTAACGGTGCAAAAACTAACTATGACCTGTGGTCTACACGTGTACTTCGTTCATGAACTTGGAATGTAATTACATAGATCACTACAGTGATCCCCCCCCCCCCTGGCCACTAAGCAACACTCTCACTCAGGAGAAGCAAGATCTAGTGTGTGTATGTCCTCCTGTGTGTAAATAAACTCCTCTCTCTCTTTTATTATATTGTTATCACTATTAGCGTAGTTGTTATTTAGTTTATTAGCTAAAACCAAACCCCTTCTCAAATATATGATTTACTCGCTTTCCATAAAACATAAAAATAAAAAAATAATCTTCTCTCATCCCTTAGAATTATGTTAGACCATGATTCAAGACTTCCTAACCTATTCACGAATGGACGTGAACGATAACAAACCCTCGATTCTTGCCCTATACTACTACTACAACGATTAGGTGCTTGCCTAAGGTGTTGTTCTATAACTTTGTGTGATATAAGGTCTATAACGACGACCGCATCACAGGTATTGGTATAAAATTTTGATGATGATTGGTATCTATGTTACAATTGCTAAAATGTTGTTGCCGATGTCTGTCTTTTCATGTTTGGCGATGATATTTGTTACTTACAGTTTTGAACCACAGTTTTGAAAATAGTTTCTTTCAGCATGCGGGATCAAAGTTTTTTCCTGCGTAGGCACCCCTCAATGCAGGGTCTTACAACCTGTAGTTATTATCATTTTTCATTTTATTTTTTTAAAATGACTTGATAAATTTTTTCAAACGCTATACGGTGGTCTGTGGCGGTATTTTATGGTTGTTGCCAGGGCAGGCGAGGTTTTTTATCTTCTTATAGATTTTAGACACAACAACTGTTTTTTGTTTGTTTTTCATGTTTACTGTATGAGAATAGTTAGTAATGTACTATCTAATCTATATAGACACATTCCATAGGTCCCATGTCAATGCTTAACAGCATGAGTCAAGAGTAATCGAAATTATATCTCAGTTGGTTGTTGACTTTTTACTTGGACCTAGGAATGGTCTTTAGAATATTGCAAAAGGGTTTTGCTATTTTTACGCCGTAATTAGATATAGAATAAATGGACTTCTGATTTGATACGTGACAGTACAAAACCCTTTGCAACTATTCAGGTTTATATTACAATTGGTAACATTACCTTGCTATGGAAATGATGATACGAGATGTTTGAGCCAAAACGTGTAATAAACACGTAACTTGGCTAGGCAAATTCTATTAGCGTGTGCAGCATGACAGACTTACAAAGCTCTTTTTATGAGCGATGTATTACTTTTGAACGTTTGTTGCGTAATGAGCGGTATGTGGGTAGTGGATAGTGGCGGTAGTGATTGTGACTAACATAAATTGGTTTTGCTGTTTTAATACGTTGTGTTCGTGTTTGAACCGGGGGGGGAAAAAGAACAAAAGACATCATTGCCACTGAATAGTTCGCCATGCTTTCTTCCAATTTACGTTCTTACACATTCTGCTATCAAAACAAAAAAAAGTTTAAGGCTGTCACGCCCACTTACTACCTCACTTCCATGATACACAAGACTATAACCTTATCCATATTATCAGGATCATACATGTCCTTTCTAACCACTGTTTACACTTATTTAATAATAAATACATGTTGCTTTAAAATGGCGTTGATGAATATGAGCCGGGTCTGTCACTAGCTAGGTACCTTGTTAAGGTATGCAGCGGGACAACCTTATCCTTAAGCTCTTTAACTAGGGAAAAAACGGTTTTAACAAATTCTGACAAAAACCTATTTTGTAACAATTGGAAATTCTTTCACTTGTAAATCTGGGGGCTACTACAATTTTATATTAAGCATCTATTGAATATCCCTGTCTTCAATGTAAGAAATCAACAACATATAGTTTGGTAAGAGAAATTACATATGTTTGGTTGTTGGCTTATGACTTACGTGACAGCCATAAAATCCTTAGCATATGCTCGGATATGACGCTATCCTAGAGCAATGAAAAGAAATTAGCATTTACTTTCAGTACATTTCTATGATATGCGAATGCTGATGATATTGAATACCAGAGGCTATGATGAATTTAAACAGGTTCGATTAAGGTTATGGTTGTCCGCATCTTGGCCACCTAATAGTTATGTTTGCAGCATGGCTGAAAAAAGACCCTAGGTGCCTTATAGATTAATAAGATATTGTATTTAGATCAAAAAAGGCAGATGTTATTGATACAATATTTCGTATCAAAGCATGGTGCGGAAATGAAGAGAACGTCGTGATAAGTAATTTGGTGCAAATTAGTCTTCGCCACATTCTCTTCCATTCCCTATAATCCTTTGTTATGTACCTTTTGTGTCAACCAACATACACCTTTTTTGTTGGTCTAAAAACAAAATGTTATAAGATGTACGTGTGTCGTGTACAACCAAATTCATTGGTCATGCTTTTCCATGACTAAGGTATAATCACTCTTTTTCGTTTGCATGAGTTTATATGTATAATTATTTTTGATGTTTGTGGTATCTGGAATTTGAGTTTATTGTTGTCAGTTTTGTTCTCCAACCATATTCGTATATCAATGGTCATCGGTTAAATGCGTTTTAACAAATAAGGATTGTGAAAGAAGAGATTGTCGTGACAAGCAGTTCGGTGTGAACTATTTTCTCGCTGCAGCCTCTTCGGTTCCCCATCTTTCTTTGCGGACACACATCCTATTCTTCATGTTACGGTATCTTCTGAATAAAGAAATATGAAAATGTAACATAGACTTATGTACGATACAACGATAAAATCAAATGGCCCCTTGGCGGAGCACGAACTCCCAAACCTTGTTATCTCTTAAGAGTCTAATATTCCATTTGGTCAACTATAATATGAAGGTCGTTTCTTTTTTAGTTCAAGAAAAAAACTGTAATATGAAGGTTGTTTTCAAGATGTTAAAACAACCAAAAGCATTAAATATGTTTGAAACACTATACGAATACTCACGTAAATCGACAGTGTATAACGGCAAAATAGTTATACTTGCGACATTGTGATTTTGGTGACCTGTAATGCAAAACTTAAGGGTTTAATTTTTAATTATTGCGAGAAAAAAGTCTATAGGTTAGAAACGAAAAATGTTAGAAGTTTAAAGGATATAACCAAAGTTAAACGAAAAACAATGGCGAAGTGTTCTTAAGTGTGTGTGTGTGTATGATTTAATGGAGTGATTTTTTTAGAAAGGCAACAATAATATAACACAACAAAAAAACAATACAAACAAAGGTGCCCAAACTCTGACAATCCAGATGATTAACGAAAGCATGACCTTAGAGAAAACGATTTAATGAAGTGATGTGTTTAACTAATAATGTATGGTAGACATTGTATAACCAAAGTTTGTAATTGAAACTTTTGTCCCTGAGGTAGTGGGTAGGTTTATTAGGAACATAAAGCGGGCACAGTGATGCGGAAGGGTGTGTGTAAATTGAGCGGGAGGCGAAAGGATGAAAACGCCGTCACGTGAGACGCACGTAAGGCGATATAACAAGAAAAAGTGACGTTCGTTGGTGAAAATAGCATGGACTTCAAACGTAACTAAAGTGGCATGCATTACATGAAAAAGTTCGAATGACATTGATTGCAAAAATCTGACACCACAAGGACATTTTTTGTAATTTACCCTTAAAACAACTATCTTGGGCTTGTTAATTGTTATCATTAAGTGATTTGAAATTTTCAATGTTAATAGAAAACTAAAGATAACTTCTTACACTCCAACGATAATAATGAGACTAAAGTAAAGTGATATTAATTTGTAATAATAGAAAACTTGAAGTCCAGAAGGCGACTTCCGATTGAAGAACTGAAGCAAATAGGAGTATGAAAGAATAGCTAAAAAAGTACAAAAAGTTTGGGTTGTGTCAAAAAAAAAATCCCATTGATTTGTTAATGCAATCTACATTTTAAATGGACATATTACTTTAATCTTTGTTTATTTCTCATGTAAAGATGTGGCGAGTTAGTTGATATTGAACAGGTGGCAGTCAGCTCCAGCCTCCGATTACTAGAACCAAAACGCACTATTGAGTCTAGAGCCAAGAGATCGTCAATTAATCTCGTTAGGACACATATCCAATTCTCTTGTCTTTCACACACTGTGGAAACAAGTCTATCCTAAGAGTCCTACGCATTATCCTTGTGATATTGCCAGAACATCCGAGTGAAACGAAGGTTTTTCACAATGAAGATGGAAATCCTGCTAGAGCCAACATCAAACAAGCTCTTGGTAGGTGACTTGTGCGATTCTACTAGAATCAAACTTGTGTCAACTGGAAAGAAACGATGGTGCGATTCTGAGTGAATCAAACTTGTTCCAGTATAAGAATTGACGGTTATTGATCATTTGACAAACAATCAAAACTCTCGAAGTGTTACAAAATATTTTCATAAGAAACACTTAGACTGATTTTTCAAATCAATTTTATCTTTATTGCTAACTGTTTCATTACAGGATAATTTAAAGATGGAGATGGAGATGGAAATTACCAGTACCAGAGATGTTAAGTGAATAACCGAATGCACAGACACGACCTACACTTATTATGAAGTTATGAAAGACCTCATAAAGGTGTCAAAGCTTCCGCAAACTCTGATATCGTGTATTTCTTCACAAGTGCACAAGATGGCGATCCATTACAAGATGTTGTAAGATTATGTTTGGGTGATGATCTCAAGAAAGCTCAAGATCACAATCAAAGACAAGTCAAAGATGAATCAAAAGATCACTACCCCAAATGTACAAGATATCAAATGTCTACGAGCTAAAGACTGAAGTGAATAAATCTAGTATGTTCAGGGGTGACCTCCCTTAGGGGGAGATTGTTGGATGTTAGAAAAAGACTCGGTCACCCTGTGTATTTAACTGTTTGTTAATAGCTCGTAGTTAATAGTTTAACGTATGACTTTCGGTAATTAACCGGGTACTAATACCCGATTTATTGTAAGTACTATATATACCTCTTCCAACTTTGGAAGAGGTAGCTAGTTCATTTTATACATTTTCATTTAACACATAGTTTCTCTCTCTAGAAAAACTCTCTTATGTGTTTCTCTCTCTAGAAACTAGCCAAATCCAAGAATCGAACCCGTGTTATGATATATGATATACCACAATTGGTATCAGAGCACATGGGATGATTAGATCGTGTGTATGTGCGATTTCATGCTTGATCTAGATCAAAAAGTATACTTTTGAAGGCTCTAGCTCGTTTTTCTTAATTCTCCAGATTTTGATGTTGGTTATGTTAAAGTTTGGGTGTTACTAGTGGCTATAGCCTTGTAGTATTGAGTTGTGCAAAAGAAATCAAGTGGAATCGTCCAAAAGGGTGATTTATTGGTGTTTTTAAGTGATAAAGTTCGTTGTTCTTCGTGGAGAGTTGGCTGATATTCTTCGTGGCGAGTTGATTAAAATGGAATATTTTATTCAGTAGGTTACCAACTCTCTGACACACGGCGGGTTGCTTAGGTGGCGAGTTGCTCAAGAGGCGAGTTGCTTTATACTAAGCAGCGAGTTGCTTAGGGGCGGTTTGCTTAGGCAGCGGTTTGAACAGGTTGACAGCGGTTTGAATATTTTAATAGCAAATATCTAAAGGAAACTCTGGCGGTTTGAAAACTCAGCGGCGGTTTGATTAAAATATAGACGGCGGTTTGTATTATTTCTTCGCGGCGGGTTGCTTGGCAGCGAGTTGTGTTCGGCGAGTTGCCTTAATTTCCACCAGCGGGTTGCCTTAATTCTTTGCAGCGGTTTGATAGCCTCTGGCGGCGAGTTGAGCTACTGTCTTAGACATTTGGAATATTTCAAACTTGGGACTTAATATCACTAAAACAAGAAACAAATACGTTAACCTCACCACTTTTAACGTACATTCACTAATCATTGATCGATCAAAACATATCATATCATAATAAAACAAGATGTCTAATATGTCGGAAGATATCCAGTGTGCCGGTTCGGATACACGCCCACCAATGCTTGATAGAACAGACTTTGAATCTTGGCAACAACGTATACGTCTGTACTGTCTAGGAAAGGATAATGGAGAGAATATAATGAAGTCCATTAATGAAGGACCATTTCATATGGGAACGGTCTCAGATGTTATTGCTGGAGGAACTGAGGGTGCAGTTCAACAAGGTCCAGTACGTGCTAGAGTCCTTAACGACCTTTCAGCTGAAGAAAAGGAAAGGTATAAAGCTGACATTCGTGCAACCAATATCCTACTTCAAGGTATACCAAAGGACATCTACTCACTCATCAACCACTATACTGACGCCAAAGACATTTGGGAAAATGTGAAGATGATTCTGGAAGGTTCTGAGTTGACAAAGGATGACAGGGAATCTCAATTGTACGATGAATTTGAACATTTCCGTCAAATCAAAGGAGAAACCATTCAAGGATACTATGTTAGGTTTACGAAGCTCATTAATGACATGAGAAACATCAAGATGACCATGCCCAGGATGCAGATTAACTCTGAGTTTGTGAAATCATATGTTACTCTGAGGAGAGTTGATTTCATAACTGAAGTCAAACTTAACAGAGGTTTGAAGGAGTCTAATTTTGATCAGCTTTATGCCTATTTGAAGCAACATGAGGTACATGCTAATGAGAACAGAACAATGATGGAAAGGTTCCTTCAACCAACTAATGATCCTTTGGCACTAGTGTCGAATGCCTCAGTTCAGCAGTATCCAACACAATCATCCAAGTCTCCTCAATCCTCAAATGAACCATCTCTTGCTGACAACTTTCAACTGGACTCAGGAAGTTCTTCAACAGAAAACTTGATTGAAAGTTTATCCAACTCACTTGCCCTCCTCACTCAATTGTACAAATCCATCTTCCTCAAAACTAAACAATCACTATAGAACGTTGTCTAAGCAAAGGAACAAGCTACGGTTCAAGACTGAGTGTAGTGGTTCAGATGTCCGTGGAAGATACAATGCGTAATAATCAACGGGATGACATTTTTCGAGAACTATGCAAGAGGAATTGTCTTTCTGTAGCTGGGGGAATTGTAGGTTCGCGTCAGAAAGATCAGAGGAGGAATGGGCATTATATAATCCTGGTCAAGCCATAAACCCATTAAGTGCTACAACTGTAAGGACTGGGCACATAGCACGGGAGAGAGAATGTCCAAGGCGCCCCCAAAGGCGGTACTTCAAGGTTCAGATACTTCAGACAAGATGCTACTAATGCCAAAGGCAGGAGAATGAGTGCTGTACTGGATTGTAAGAACAGTCGTGGTTTCTTGCAGTGTGAGGAGAACATGTTCCCAACTTTGATTGATGATGTGGATGATTTCACCCGAGAAGAATGAATTTGGCATCAAATGTTGGAATGCGACACCATGTCGTATGATAGCTGATGAATGTAATGCATTCGAATCTGATGTTGATGAGGGTCCACTACAAGACACATGTTCATCGGCAAATCTCAATCTGTAGATCCATCTACGATGAAGTGGGCCAATGGTGCCATCTTATGACTCGATACTTCGTTTGAGGTACAAGATCATGATACCTTTTGTAATCATATGGTTTATTGTGTTTGTTTATCATGAGAGTACACGAGAGATGCAAGCAGCGATGTACAACACAACTACGTTGTTGACTCTGATGCTGACTATACGAGTGATAGTAATATTATTCCGTATGATCAGTATGTGGAAGACAACGAAGAACATGTTGTACAAAGTAATGTATCTTCTGTACGAAATGATGCATTGATGTCAATTCTCGATGAAATGCATGAACAGGGCGTACAAAGTAGATTAGCAAATAAGCCAAACATGGTAGTTAAGGATTCAGTGACCTCTGAACTTGCGAGATATAAGGAACTGGTCGGGGAATATGAAAAACGGGCAAAGTTTGAATTAACTGATAGAGAACGAAAAATTGATGAACAAATGAGAATAATTATCTCAGACCGAAATAGAAAGGAAACTTCTTTAAAATCAGAACTTCATTCAGCACAAATACTACTTAGTTCTACCGTTGGCCATTATAAGTCAAAGACAGAAGAAGTAACCATTTTGAAAAAGGATTTTAAACAAAAAGAAGACAAATTCCTTGAAGAGTTTTTAGACATAAAAAGGCTAAAAGAAAAGGTTGAAGATAGATTATACAAACAAGATCAGTCTGTTCAAACGGTTCACATGTTATGTAAACCAAAATCGTTTTATGATGAAAAGAACAAGGTAGCAATAGGCTACAAAAATCCCTTATGTCTCACCCGTGCAAAGCAAGTTCAACCAGCCCTCTATAATGGTCATGTATTAGTCATGTCCAATCATGCACGGCCTGTTGTGCATGACTCAGAGGACACTCGTGAGATAGCTGAGATAACTAGGAAAAGAATGCTGTTGAAAATGCAAAGCCCTCTATGTGTGGAAAATAAAGTTAGGATTGCCCCCCCCGATTACTCAAAGGAGAACCTTCTTGCAACCTTTGCTCCCCAAAGAAATCTGACCCCAGAACAGATATTTTGGTCCATTGATGACAATGACAGGAAAAAGGCTGAGACCTCAGTTCTAAAACCAATTTCAGCATTGACAGTGTATCCACCCAATACTCCTGTCAAGCTTGTCCCCAGAATTCTTCCAACTAAAAGTCAAGTGAAGATTAATCTTTATGTACTCACACAACTTTTTACGGAATTTGACAAAACTTGCAAAACTAGAATCACCCCAACAGGTGTTACAGAGGGGGAAAGAGGTTTTGAGCAAACAAAAAGATGTTACCTCACTGAAGTTATTCCATTTTTCAAAACTCTTAAAGAACACTTTGTAGGAGTTCAAACGGCCCTCTTTAAAGAAGTTAAAGTAATGGAAGAAATTTTTGATCAAATGAATAACGAAGTGGACAAGAATACTGTAGACAAGCAATGTGCTGAAATTGTAAAGAAAAACCTTCTCATTGAAAATGAGAATCTGATTGCTAATTGTTTGTCGACTCAACTGCTGTATGATGTGGAAAAATCACGTTGTCTAGATCTTGAAGCTGACATGTCTAAAGTTCATAATGAGTCAAAACATATTTCAAAACTTGAAAGGGAATACCTAAATTTGCAATTAAAGTATCAACATCTTCAAGAAAGTTTTGATAATAAAAAGTCACACACAGTGCAGGAAGCTCCTGATTTTAACTCATTCTTTAAGATCAAGAATCTCGAACATCAGATTCAAGAAAAAGACAACGTGATTAGAAACTTGAAAGTTCTAGTCGCTAATGTGAATGACAGAAGTTGTGAGCCTTATAATGCTAAAGATGTCACTGCTCTTATTGAACAAAATGATTGCGTTAGAGTAGAACTAGAAAAGGTCAAACAACATTACAAGGAATTGTATGACTCAATTAAGATTACGCGTACTCACACGAGTGAAAAGACATCTACCATGTTAAATGAAATTGAGAGTCTAAAAGCTCAATTGCGAAGCAAAGAGTCTTGTTTCACTAGTGACTATGTCAAACCAAAAGTTCTTGCGCCTGGCATGTATGCCATTGACGTTAAGCCCATCCCTCATCCCCTTAAGAACAATAGGAGTGCTCATTTAAACTATATCAGCCATCTTAAGGAGAGTGTAGAAACAGTTAGGGAGATTGTAGAGGAAGCTAGAGTAGTTAAACCACTGGATAATGCACTTAACTATGCTTGCCAATACACTAAGCTATCTCAGGAATTGTTAGAATATGTGATTGGCACTTGCCCAAAAAGTTTCAATGAAAGAGATAACAAGGCTCCCTCTACCCCTGTTACTAGGAAAAAGCAAGTTACTTTTAGTGATAAACCAGGAACTTCGCGACACACAGAGACCCAAAGTGCACCAGAGAGTTCAACTGACTAATATCCCTGTACTTCCCTCTACAGGAGTAAACTATTCCAATGAAGCAAGCGGGTCAAAGCCTAGAAGCAATACAAAGAAAAATAGGATCCTGCCTGCTAAGAAGGAGAATAAGAAGGAAGTACAAGTACGCCTTAGGACAAATAAGTCAGTTTGGACAAAAAAATCGGTAGATTCTAGCATTAGCCTCAAGCTGTTGTAATTAATTCGAATTCTGACTCTGTAACTCGTCAAGTGATGGAATGTGTTTTTAAATGTCTTGAATTCTGTGAATGCTACACCCACACGTTAGAATTGTAATTGCATAAAGGCAAACTGACGTGATAACAGTTTAAACAAGACCAAACAGATCTGGCACCAAAAAGCAAACTGTCTGACCCACTAGTTTTCAAAACGCAAAGGTTGGAAAAGCTACGGGGAAACGGTTTACAGATATTGGTTATCAAATGGAGACCCACAGAAAAGAAATCACCTTCAAAAACTTGATGGTGGTTCTCAATGGAGACCCACGGGAAAGAAATTGTGCCTTAGGAAAATGCGAACCAAAAGGACCCCAACAAAAATGGGGAACCGATATTCAAACTCTCCAAGACTCGACTGTTTTTTCAAATGCGGGTGGTACAAGGGTCATGCTTTGGAATACTGGACTCGGGCTGCTCCAAACATATGACGGGGAATCGGTTCAAGATAGCTCATGCATTTTGTGAAAAGTCATCGGTCTGTCAATTCGGGAATACCACTTAGGAGCCAGCATGGGTTATGGCGATTATGTATGGGTGAAGTGTTGATCTCAAGGGTATACTACGTCGAAGACTGGAACACAATCTATTCTCTGTAGGGCAATTTTGTGATTCTGATCTTGAAGTGGCCCTTCAGAAAAGCATACTTGCTTTGTTCGTGATGTTAATGGTACAGATATCCTTAAAGGTAGTCGTGGCACCAATTTGTACACGATATCATTAATGAAACGAGAAGTCTTCTCCGATATGCTTACTGTCCAAAGCTTCCAAGTCCAAATCATGGTTGTGGCATCGTCGTTTAAACCACTTAAACTTCGGCACAATAAATGATCTTGCTCGTAAAGATCTGGTTAGAGGACTACCAAAATTGAAGTTTGAAAAGGATCATCTTTGCACGGCCTGTCAACCTTAAAAAAGCAAGAAGTTCTCGCCACAGAACCAAAATCGAAACACAATATGAATTCTCATACCCTTCACATGGATTTGTGTGGTCCAATGCGAGTCGAGAGCATTAAAGGAAAGAAATACATCTTAGTCATCGTGGATGACTATTCCAGATTCACATGGGTAAAATTCTTGAGGTCAAAGGATGAAACTCCAGAGTTTGTCACCAACTTTCTTAAGCAAATACAGGTTGGCCTCAACAAAACAGTCCGATTCAGCCGCACAGAATGGAACAGAATTGTCAACCAAGCCTTCGCGATACTATGAAGGTGTTGGCATAACTCATCAAATGTCTGTTCCGAGAACTCCTCAACAAAATGGCGTTGTTGAAAGACGTAATCATACACTGGTGGAAGCAGCTCGAACAATGATGATATTCTCGAAAGCTCCCATGTTCTATGGGGCATACGCTGTACCATTGCAAGTTAATAAAACAAAATCGCTCCACTAAATTTCATACTTCGTCATAACAAAACCCGTATGAGCTGTACATGAAGAAAATCCAGATACACACAATACTTCGATTATATGGTGCTCTATGCAAACCTATGCGAAAAAAGGAAAATCTAGGAAAATTTCAAGCCAAAGCTGACATTGGAATTTTCGTTGGGTATGCTCCTAGCAGGAAGGGCTATAGGATCTACAACAAGAGAACTCGTCGATTAATGGAAACAATTCACGTCACCTTCGATGAAATGGATCAGACAATGGCTCCTGTACGCATAAGTTCAGGACCCGTGCCTGTCATAATGACCTCTGGTCAACTCAAATCAGGGCTCGCTCCAACCGACAAAGAGCTGGAAATGTTATTTCAACCGATGTTTGATGAACACCTTGAACAATCTCCAGTTGATGAACAAGTACCTTCTGCTACTGAAGTTAATGCTCAAGTTGTCCCACCAGGTACATCTTTGTCTACAACAATTGCACAAGATGCACCGTCAACAAGTGCCTCATCGTCAACATCCGATCGTCATCTTCCAATCCAACACCAAGAAATTCCAGAAGACACCCCAATCATTCACGATGTTCCTCATCCCTCACATAACCTTGTTCCTGGAGATCCAGGTTCGGCACAATCATCATCAGGGAATGTTAATGCAGTGGAACCCAACCATGATAACTACCCTCCAGATCATATCAGAAGATGGACCAAAGATCATCCTCTGGATAACATCGTTGGCAATCCCTCTCGTCCTGTATCAACCAGAAAACAGTTAGCTACCGATGCCTTGTGGTGCTTTTACAATTCTGTACTTTCAAAAGTCGAACCTAAAAATTTCAAGACTGTTGTGACTGAAGATTGCTGGTTTCAAGCTATGCAAGAAGAAATTCATGAGTTTGATTGAATTCAAGTAAGGGAGTTAGTACCAAAACCAGATTGTGTAATGATAATCGCTCTCAAGTGGATTTACAAAGTCAAGCTTGATGAGTATGGTGATGTTCTGAAGAATAAGGCACGGTTAGTAGCTAAAGGATATCGTCAGGAGGAGGGTATTAATTTTGAGGAATCATTTGCATCGGTTGCACGGATAGAGGCTATCAGAATCTTCATCGCAAATGCTGCCAGCAAGAACATGACCATCTACCAAATGGACGTCAAGACTGCATTTTTGAATGGCGAGCTGAATGAAGAAGTCTATGTCAGTCAACCCGAGGGCTTTTTTGATCCAGATCATCCTACACACGTCTATCGTCTGAAGAAGGCTCTCTATGGCTTAAAGAGGGTTCCAAGGGCGTGGTATAACACATTATCAAGGTTTCTTCTGGCTAACAAGTTCTCCAAGGGTGTAGTGGATCCTACGTTATTCACCAAGAAAA
>BQNB010049939.1:0-13434 GCA_026074375.1 Tanacetum coccineum
ACACAACATGGTTGCCTACTTACAAAATTCAGAAGGAAGTGAAGTATTTCATCAGATAATTTATTTTCTCACTACAAGTGACATTAGGTATGCCCCCGCTGAATGTCCAACTATCTATGTCTCTCTCATAGAACAGTTTTGGCAAACTGCTTCTGCAAGCACACTTGAGAATGGAGACATGGAAATCACTGCTACAATAGATGGGAAAGTCAAGGTTGTTTCTGAGGCATCTATTAGAAGACATCTCAAGTTAGAAGATTCTGATGGTATTAGTACTTTGCCTACTTCAGAAATTTTTGAGCAACTTGCTCTAATGGGGTATGTGTCCAATTTTGATAACTTAACTTTTCAAAAGGGATACTTTTCCCCTCAGTGGAAATTTTTGATTCATACCATCCTTCACTGCTCAAGTTCTAATAAAACAGCTTGGGAACAATTTAGTAGCAATATAACAACTGCTATCATTTGCTTGGCCACAAACAGAACCTTTAATTTTTCCAAATTTTTGATGTATACCCATGTTGCTGAAGAAGCTGCTACCATGCCCCATGATTCACCTCTCCTAAGAGTTCACTCACTTGGAAGTGATGAGGGCAGTATGACACTTAATGAATTGACGGTTCTTTGTACCACATTATCCAAGAAAGTAGAGACTTTGGAATCTGACTTAAAGCAGACCAAACTGACATATGGTGCTGCTTACACTAAGCTCATCATGAAAGTGAAGAAGTTGGAGCACAAAGTAAAGTCAAGCAAAGCTAGAAGAAGGGTCAGACTTGTTGTTTCAGAAGATGAAGATGAGTTGGAGGATCCTTCCAAACAGGGGAGGAAGATTGCTCAGATTGATGAAGATGAGGGAATTACTCTAGTACAGATGAGTGCACAGACTCAGGGGAGGCATGAGCATGATTTTGAGGAATCTGATTTTGAGTTTATTGCTCCTGAAGAAGATTATACTGCTGAGCCCGATATTAGTACTGCTAATGTACCAGTTAGTACTGCTGGTGCAGAAGTTAGTACTGCCAGCCCTGAAGTTAAAACTGCTGCTGAAAGTTTAGTGTATATCAGAAGAAGTGCAGCAAAAAGAAAAGATAAAGGCAAAGCTATTATGAAAGAAGCTGAACCTGTTCAGAAGAAGACAAAGTTGCAACTAGAGCAAGAAAGACTTGGGTTGGAAGAAGCTCTGAGATTGCAAGAACAACTTGATGAAGAAGAAAGGCAAAGGATAGCCAGAGTTCATGAAGAAGCTAGCACTTTCAATGCTGAAGAATGGGATAACATACAAGCTCAAATTGAAGCTGATGAAGAGTTAGCACACAGGTTACAAGCACAAGAAAGAGAAAGATACTCTGAAGCTGACAAGGCAAGATTACTTGTAGAGCTTATAAATGAAAGAAAGAGAAAATTTGCCCAACAAAGAGCTGAACAAAGAAGGAACAAGCCCATGACTCAAGCTCAACAAAGGACTTACATGTGTAATTATATCAAGAATATGGGAAGTCACACTCTACAACAATTGAAGAAACTTTCCTTTGATGAAGTCAAGGAGTTATTTGAGACCATCATGAAGAGGGTAAAAACTTTTACTCCAAAGGAAAGTGATGATACAGTTCCTAAAGTTGCAGCTGGAAGCTCAAAGATAGATGATGAACAAGAACTTAATCAAGAAAGGTCAAAGAGACAAAAGATAGGAGAAGGCTCAGAACCAGCTGAAGAATCAAAAGATGAACTGTCTCAAGAACAACTACAACAGCTAATGATCATAGTTCCAGAAGAAGGGATGAATGTTGAAGCCCTACAAACCAAATACCCAATCATTGACTGGGAAGCTTACACTAAAGACTCGAGAAAGTATTGAAAGATCATCAAAGTAGGTAATCACACAGAGGTATATTAGATCTTTGAAGATATGCTAAAGAATTTTAACAGGGATGATCTAGTCAAACTATGGAGTCTAGTTCATGAAAGATTCAACTTAACAGAACCTACTGAAGATAAATAAAGAGAACTTTGGGTAGAGTTGAAGAGGTTATTTGAACCAGATGATGATACTCTATGGAAGCTTCAAAGGTATATGCATGATCCCTTAAAATGGAGGTTATATGATACATGTGTTGTTCATCATGTGTCTACAGAGAGAGGACATGATATTTTCATGCTGGTTGAGAAAGATTATCCATTGACAATAGCACTTATGACTTTGATGATATGTAACAAGCTGCAAGTGGATGAATATTCAGTGATGGCAGATGAGCTTTTAAGGAAAATCTTTATACTAGCAAATAGACCAAGATAGTAAGGTGTTTGGAAGGATCCTCTCAGCACAGATGGTTTAATTCAGAGAAAATTGTAGATTTGAATGACAATCACAAGTTTAGGGGAGGATTGTTGGGAATTAAGGGCTTCTACAACTTTGTACTGCTGGTTCAACTTAGTATTGCCATGAGAAGACTTAGTACTATCAAGCTTAGTTAGTATTGCCAGTACAAATTGTTAGTACTGCCAGTTTATTAGTACTGTTTGATATATAGTTAGTACTGCTAAAGTGATATGCATGAGTTATATTAGGAATAGATATGCATGATCACTTAATGCATTTTGTAAGCCCATTAGGGTTTCCTTAGTGTATAAAATTAACCCTACGGCATAGATCTAGATATCAGTTTTCATATTAGTATTCATAGTTTACATAGCAATCATAATTAGTATTCATAGCTATTTTGTAATTCAAAATAGTATTCAATATATTGAAAGTTTAGTAAAGATCTTGTTTTACTGTTTCATTGTTCTTTTTAGTATTGCAAATTAGATTCCGCATAGTTTGTGATATTCTCAATCATAGTTTCTACTATAGTTGTCTTGGATCTATCCAATATAACTAAGCTTTAACAAGCCAAGTAAGATCTTTCAAGAAGGGATCAACAAGAACTTCAACTTCAATTTGATCGTTGACTAACTTCTCAATTTGCGGCAAAATCTTGGAGACTTGGTCTTTGACATGTACTTTAACTTGCTCTTTAATGATTTTCTTCATACCGTCATCAATTTTATTAATGAAGTCTTGGTTTTTAGCTTGAGCTTATTCTCTAAGTCTTTCAGACTGTAGTTGAACGACTGTCTTTATCGTACCATTCATCCGATTGGCAAGGTACAAATCAACGATACCAGGAATAGAAGAAATTACTGTAGCAAATTGGTTTGTTTGTTTGAATTCTGAGAAGTTGGTTTCTAGAGTTTTTAGTCTATGGTCAAACCCGAATAAAGAACCAAAGTTAGGAAGATCTTGTATGGATGAGCTTGGAACAGTTGCTGGTAAGAGAAGAAGAGTAGCCAAGGTCAAGCATCGATTGCAATTCCATAGAAGACACCGTGTAATTCCTATACTCTTGTAATCATTCAATTTTTGGCATCATTCGTTAACTCAGTTAGTTTACCTTGGTTGTTTGATTATATTTGTATTATTACAATGGTTGTAGGCCAATACCCTCGGGTATTAGCCATCTTAATGAAGATTCAATGTCTAGTTTATTTAATCTCGATTGCTTAATTTATCCTTGATTGTTTAATTATGTTTATCACCTCATACTTGTCTATGTGCTTGAATATGCGACCTATCATTCAACTGGGTCTAGTAAGACTGACCAAGTAATCTAGATATTAGGATAGCTCTCCATATCGCGTTTTATATAACTGGACCAATAGGATCATAAATAATGTTCATCTTTACCTTTAGTATTTATTTAGCTAGATGTCCTGGCATGTGAACCCTTGATCAACAATTACGTTCTTATCATTGGGTCAAAGACTTAACATTGAACTAAACCAGTATATACAATCTTTGCCTGTCAAGCGTAAGTGGTAAAGTCTCGATGGGCTAGGGTTTAACAAGATCACCATTGCTTTAATCCCTAAGATAAATTATAATTAAACTAAAAGGATGTTTTATGCGGATGCATTAATTGTGACAGGATTCAACGTGTCTAGGTCTTAGGATGATGTCCCACCTAAGTCTTAAGAATGATATGCCGCCTCGAGATAAGCACTCATTGCACTAAACAAACAAACTAGTATTTAATCGGATTTAATATGGCTAATACAATTTTCTATCATTTGGCTTGTACCGCTCTTTTATTTTATGATTATCATCTTGCGTGATTATTATGTATTGAATTGATTGTCACCATAAACCTGTGCCAGTCTCTCAGGTTGAAAACCCTCCTTTATAATTAGAAATAGTTTGCAAAGGGTTTTAACATTAATTAGAAATAACATAGACTAATTAATTAGATAAAATACTGATAGAATATAAGGTTAACTTTCTCCTTCTTAGTGTTCGACACCCTACTTACCATGAAACTCCATCTGATCGGGTACACTACATGTTAAAGTGTTAATTTAGGTAAAGTCGTCTAAATATAAATTTAAAACTTAGTAATCAATAAATATAACCTATACGACAGCACATCAACAAACGTCATTCAGAACCATCCACTCAGATTCAGCATTGCTGCTTCTTCATCGGTGCCATGGATCTACTTGGGGCAGTTTTGGCATATCTTGCAAGAAGATGGATCAAAGTATAGGTTCAAGTTTGTGCTTGATCGAAAAGAGATCATAATGACTCTTAATGATTTCAGAAGAATCTTTCATCTGCCTCAAGCTACCGATAACAATCATGAACGATTTATTGTTGCTCCAAAGTTTTCAGAAATGGTTCCATTTTTTCTAAATACTCTTGGTTTTACTCTGGAGTTACGATCACCATCCAACTTTAAGATGACAGGACTTGTACAACCATAGCAGACACTTGGCAAAATATTTGCTCGATGCCTTACTACGTGAGTCACTGGTCATGATCAACCGCCTTTGTAGATTATGCAGATGTTATATTGTTTTGTCAATAACAATAATATACAAGTTAGATTATGCTGAGTCACTTTGGAAGGAATTTCACTATGACACTCAAAAATGCCAGTCAACAAAAACTCCCTTATCCAAGATTATAAAAACTCATTAAAGACACTACATGACCTACATTCCTGAGGATTTCCTCGTAGAGCTCATGATAAGAATACCATAGTATAATTTGAGGAAGATGATGCGATGTTAAGAAACATATTCAATTCAGGAAGCATAAGGACAGAGTTGGAATGAAAGATTCCAAGTTGGATGATCAGGATAAATGAAGCTCACGGATCACTACCGGTAAAGTATAATGTGGTTTCTGGTAGATGTTCCTACCTCGACACAGTCATAGCCGATTGCGTCTACTAAGGAACGCAATAGGACAACTAGTTCCTCATAGTAACACGCAAAGAAAACCCTAACCCTAATGTAGCTGAAGGAGAATCAAGTGCTTCACGAAAGTCTACTGTCATTAGACTTCGTATTCCACCAAGATGATCAAAATGACTTACTCCACCAGCACCAATCCTAACTACTGCTGAGGCTAAATTACATAAATCTTACAAGATACTATAAAACGAAATCTTGCTTGTATCCAGACAAAAGCATCGATAGACTTGAATAAGCAAGCAAAAATGTACAAAAAGTTGAGGAGCACTTGATTGTTGAGGAGATTGAGAAATTGGTAGAAGGTTCAAAGAATGTTGAAAATGTCGAGGTTGATAGTTTCACCCTTAGGAAAAATGATAATCCAATTGATCCCGGCACTAGGTTAGAGCCCAGGAGTGATAAGGAAAGTTTAGAGGTGGAGTTAACTGCTGCTGAACAACCTGTAAATGTTAATGAAGAGGAGCAAGAGTCAGCAGAGGATGATTATGAGTCGAAACAAAGGGGGAAAGTGAAGCATGTAGATGAGTCTAGGAGTACACCATCCCCCACAACAACTAGATCCCATATGACTCATTCTACTCTCATATCTTCGAATACTGAGAAACTCTAGGAATTGACGGCAAATGATCTACCACCTTCATCTTCAACACCATCATCATACTCACCAAAATCCAAATTAACTGCTACAAACCGACTCTTATCCTTGTTTAAATGCAAGCCTAGACGTTTCAAACAATACAAGAGTTTCTTTTATGAATTGTAAGACACTACAGCCTATTTGTTTGAGCATCTAAAGACAAGGTTCATGCTAAGAAATAAGTTTAATGTGCTTGCTCAACATTTACAAGAAGTTATGGAAGAGTCGTTGCCTAAAATGGTAGATGATCGAGTCAAGAAGATGACAAAGACACAAGTTTTATTATATGTTGCACAAGGACTTATCATGGAAAGATAATAGAGTCAAGCGGATGTGGCCAAGATGAATGCAGATACAATTCAGTAGGAACGCGAGAATCTTCAATCTAAGATTTTTTTTCGCAAATTAATGATGCTATCACTAACCACATTCCCTCACAGGTTGATTCACCGGTCAGGAATTATATGTCAGGTCATATTTTGCATGTGCACCCAACACAAACCATCCCAGCTTCTGCACAAGAACAACAATATTAATTATATCTGACCATGAGAGACAATCCCTAGCTGTAAGATGATGACTTACCAATTTGGCTCGCTCTCAAAAACAAGTTTGAAAGACTTCATGTGGCCACTAATCCTTGTAGATCTTCTGCCATTCGCCTAAGAGATCAGGACGATCCTCAAGATGGTGCTCGTCCAAGGGGGAGAATGGTGAAAAAAAGGAGAAGACATTTGAGCATGGAACCTTTGTGTCTGGAGAATCATCATCTGGCCAAGATTATGAAAGTAAACTAAGTCCATCAATGTCAGGTAATCAAGAACAATTTGATGATTTTGATTTTTGGACGGATTCTTATGCCATAGATGATGATGAACTTCCTACTGAGAAAGTGTCATAAGAACTTGTGGATGAAGTGTCACAAACTGTTGGTGAAGCAAAATTACGTAAAGTTGTTGATGAAATATTCAGACAACGATGTACTTCATGAGATGAGCATCAATACCACATTAATCAGATGCAAAACTTCTTGAAGAATGACATAGTGTGGGAAAGCATAAAAGAAATATTAGTCTCACCACATACACAAAAGTCCATTCTAGTCGTTCAAAGCTGCCAAAGAGATCCTAAGGCTCCTGTACTATCTTTGGTTAATCAAAATCTACTGTACCTAAGAAAGGAAGTGCAGGACCTGAGAAATAAATGAATGGGTCTCTTATAAGTTTCCTGCAGTTATATTTCCTGCAGTTATATTTCCTGATGATGATATTGAAGAAAGAACTTCCAGATGGGTAGATAAATGTGTGAAGAAGTTTAATCCCTATGCTTGATACAATGTCAAACATTAGAAGAATCCGCTTGCAAAGATATTCTACATTAATAAACAAAGAACATTAGAAGAATCCGCTTGCAAAGATATTCTACATTAATAAATAAAGATCACCTGGAAAGCCAAAGGAAGAAATCTACTATAAGATTTCAAAGAGATTGCTATAAATCCATCAGACTTACAGTGAAAGAGGACATAAGCACAATTTATACTTAAATATTGTTGCAAGAAGAATGAAATTGAGCTAAGTGTCAATTATAGAGTCAAATTACAAGAACCTCAACAAGAATGATATTGAGGATATGTATCCGCTAATTGTTTGTGGCAAGGTAGACGACTATGCTAAGACTGGATTGTTTGGAGTCATCTTAACAGTCCTTCATTCAGGAGTATCGTGATCTGGGAAAGAGTACTAGATTTTCCATCTAGGTGTGGAAAACTAAACAACAGAAGGACAAATCTCTTACGGCACTCAACAATTACTATTCCCAGGTGATTGAGGAAACTATCAGAGGTTACCTATCATCTCTGAACCAGTGTATCCCATCATATACAAGAATAGAAAGAAAGAGAAGAGAGTGATGAGACATCAAGAAATTCATAAGTTCTATAATGCTACCTTAAAAAGAGTCTTGGAAGGGTTAAAGAGCTATAATAACGATGTAAAGCATGGGTATACATGATTCAAGTATTACGTAAAGAAGAATGTTTTGATTACATGCATCTGTTTTAAGGAGAGATGGAATAACGGTTTGAAGATCGGAATTAAGATGATACGTTTTTGGAAATGTACGTAATCAGAAAGACCACTAGAACAAAGAAGAGTGGAAACGCCCAGAATAATCCGACCCACAAGGGATATTGTTTAGGATCATAACAGTGTCGAATTATGAAAACTTACAGTTTTTATTTATTATTAGAGTGTTTAAGACATTGTATTTGTCATAGAGTAGAAAAGTGTTTGTAATAAGGTTTAATATGCAGTAAAAGTGTAAAATAGCATATTTACGCAAAGTACTAGGGGACTAAATAAGACAAAATTTAGGAAAATAAAGGAAAAGAGTGACACTTTACTCTTTCTCATATAAAAATAGCCACCTCATCATCAATAAGGTGAGGTTAAGCTTGCAAACAAAACACTCATTTTCCTCCCTTTTCTCTTTTGTTATAAAATTTAAAATTGTAAAAGACTTGCCTTCCTCTCTTAATTCTCTCTATTTTGCATTGTTTAATATCATGTGATTTAAGCTAAATCAAGACCTAACACTTTCCATAATCAATTCCTCCAAATAGGACAACCCAAAATAAGATTTCTAACAGTTTGATCACTCAAACCAACAACATGTACCAAAGCCAATTTCTTCAAGCAAGGTAAAAGACTATCTTTAGGCACATCTAGCACGAATCCTCCATTCAAAGTTAACTCAACGAGCGTATTACAAGCCTTAAACAAATCAGCAAAACCTGACTCTAGCATGATATCCAACATCCAGAAACGTAAGCTCAATTTCTCAAACTTTACACTGATTAATAATACGGAGCCAGTTATATAAACGAGTGTAATCACAGTTAAGAGTCTAATGAAGAATAAACCTTTTAGTGACCATATCATCATGAATAACTAGTGTTTGATCAATTGAATTATAAAATTTGTTTTCTGTTTAGTTGACGAAAAACCTAGCATAGCGATATGAAGATCTGGAAGAAACAAAGAAAGGTTCTTCCATCGTTTTGATAAAATGCATGTTCGATTTGCTTCGAATTCAGGAAGGAGAGATAGGATTTGTGTAAGTAGTTCGTTTGGTAATTTGTTGATTATATCTTCTACATTGATTTCATATTCGCAAGAAGATGATTTTACGTGTCTCTTAACTTTGCCTGGTCGTAAACTCATACGTAGTTTGTTTGAAGTAGGGTTCCTTTGAAGTGGGGTTTTACATACGGTATTGGTAGGGATTTAAGTTGATTTGATACTAGCAAGAGACTAATAATCTCCACCCTCCATATCCATTTTGATTGAATAGATGAGATTAAATCCAAACTTATTTTCATACTTTTTTCAAATATTAATATCTCCTAAACCGTTAATCGTTAAGCAAAAAACATATACCATCATGACAAAATTTAATTATCTTTCTATACATATGCACTTTGATATACTTTTGACAAACTGATTTTTTTTTCTCACTTTTTTTGTTTTTTTCATTTTTTTACGTTTTTTGACTTTTTTCCTTCGTTGTTGAAACTTGCATGAGAAATCACATATGATTAAACATTAGTTTGAATATTAAAAAAACCACATGTGATATTAGTGTTAAATCACATATGATATGTAATTAGATGATTGTTAGCCTTGAAATATGTCGACTAATACGGAATTACATTAGTTTACTTATAGTCGGATACGTAAGGGCTAGTTATGTCATTAGATGATAGTTAGGCGTATCAAGGACTATATATTCCCCTCCTATAGTTTGATAGGAGAGTGAGGAAATCATTTGTAACACAAAGTGTGTTTGTTTCTCTCTAGAAAACACACACATCTTTCCCTCTCTACCCTTTTCTCTCTATCTTAATAATATGACTCGATTCCTTTTCTTTCCTCCCTGACCTCTAGATCATTGTTTTGTTAGTGAATATTAAATGTTAACAATTGGTAGTAGAGCCAAGGAGTGTTTTGTGTTTGTGTTTGCTTGATTCGTGGGATTAGATGTTTTTTAAGCTATATATTCAAAAAAATAAAAGGTACACATTTTGATGTTATTAATGTTAAAGTTTGTGTTTTTATGACGGATATAACTTAAATATAATGAGTTTTGCAAAAAAAATTTGGGAAAAAACGTTTAAATTTATGGTTTTTAGATGTTTTTTGCGTTTTTTGTTCGTGTGGAATTTTTGCCAAAATCTGCGGTTTGAGTAGTTCATGGTGCGGTTTAACATCAAAAATGTGCGGTTTGACCTGTTAGTTATGCGGTTTGAGTTGCAAATAATATGCGGTTTGGCCTAGTTCCATATGTAGTTTGATCATTATTTATGCGGTTTGAGCTAAATATTTTCTGCAGTTTGGCTCTTTATATATGCGGTTTGACTCAGTTAACTCCTGCAGATTGACAACACTTTCAGAGTAGTTTGACTTATCAAATTCTGCAGTTTGACTTGTCAAAACATGCGATTTGACTTAGTCAACTTATGAGGTTTGACTTGAAAATTCTGAGGTTTGATCATTTACCCTTAAAAGTCAAATTCTTTTACACCGCAAGTCCTTATTCCACAACTATGCTTACATGTCAAGTTTAACTAGACAATTGTTTATCCGTTAATGACAATTGATTACAACATTTGTCTTAGTTAACTACATTCAATCAAAACACCAAAGCAAACACAACACTTAATGCTAAAACGATCCTATATTAAAGATTCACTAGAACGTCAAAACATTTATGGATTTGGATTTAGAATGTCAAGTGATCACGAAGTTGATTTGGTGTCCCTTATTTAAGATTGAAGTGGGTTTCACGAAGGCGTCTACTTATTTCATCATCGAGTCTTCCTTCTACTTTATACCTCTTTTCTTGAAAAACCAAACCCGCCTCTACTAGAGATTAACCCAACCCTACACGACCAACTTCAATCACTCAATGACTTGCTTGAACATATATAGCTATGATTGAGACTTGAATTATCTAGTTTCCAGTAGTCGGGGTGGTTGGTTGAAGACCTGGTTAACTATCACTTAAAGGAGCTACGTTGTAGTACTCAGTGACTCACGCAGATGACGATGTGGATAATTTCAAGAGGTGTTTTTGTGCTTCTTATACTTGTGATGTTGGGTATAGGGTACTTAGATGTTTTCTTCTGCACCGTTCTTCAATCAACAACAGTGCAAGCTTAAGTAACAAATTTATTGGATTTTACTTCAGTTTCAAGTTTGGTATATCGGGTTTACTTCACCATCTGGTCACAACAATAGTCGACAGAACACGAGGTTGGTAAGTTAACCAAAGAGTTTAAAGGTTAAGATGTAATCAGCAATTCTCACAGGATATTTGAAGCTATTCAACGACAATGGTACTTCAGAGTCTAAGCCAAATTTTCAAAGTTCTTCAACGGTGTTCATAACTTTTCAATATTTGTGCTTATGACAAGAACTTATCGAGTATATGGACGTATACTTCCGAGAGTTCGCAACCATCATGGGGGAAATCGTGTACGTGGTGTGGTTTTTTGGGTCAATAAAGAAGGGCTATAGGCATATAAACTATTGGTTTGGAATATTCATGAAACGTGTACTTTGTGCATCTTCAGGGGGAAGTAGTATATTTTACTTCACTTAGAATGGTTAGGGTGAAGTATTATGCATACGTAAGAAGAATTGTTGTTGATTTCTTGCATGTACCCCCGAACGAATATTCACCAATCCCTAATGACAAGAAGCAGTGATCGTTGGTGTGGTTTGACTTCTATATACTTCCGCTGTGCACGTCGATGACAAGTAGAATATTGTTCAAGCTACATTAAAGTTTTAGAATCTGCATAAGATAGGTATGTTGGTTTGGGGGGAAGCTGCTTCATAAAAAGGAGTCTATGAAGAAAGCTTTTCAAGACATGCTGCATGGATTGGGGGGAAGTTAATCTAACTCATGTATACTACAATAGTTCCTGAACAAGTAAAGACACTAAAGATCTAAGCTGGAGTACAAGTATCAAGACTAGAGGACGCAAAAGACATCTTTAACATTGGAAGAGCTTTAGAAGATGTTATGTTTGTTGTACTTGTACTTGTTAGGAACTTTGTAAGTAATTCCGTATGTCTACATATCGGGGAAAGATTGTTAGCCTTAAAATATGTCGATTAATACGGAATTAAATTAGTTTACTTATAGTCGGATACGCAAGGGCTAGTTATGTCATTAGATGATAGTTAGGCGTATCAAGGACTATATATTCCCCTTTTATACTTCATAGGAGGGTGAGGAAATCATTTGTAACACAAAGTGTGTGTGTTTCTCTCTCTAGAAAACATACACATATTTCCCTCTCTACCCCTTTCTCTCCATCTTAATAATATGGCTTGATTCCTTTTCTTTCCTTCTCGACCTCCGAGTCATTGTTTTGTTAGTGAATATTGAATGTTAACAAAAATCATATGTGATTTAACACAATATCACATGTGATTTTATTAATATATTCAAATTAGTGCTTAATCACATGTGATTTCTTCATGCAAGTTTCAACAACGAGAAACAAAAAAAAAGTGAAAAAAAAACAAAAAAAATAATTTGTCGAAAGTATAACAAAGTGCCAATCTATAGAAAGATAATTAAATGCTGATCGTGATGCTATATTTGTTTTGTCTAATGGTTAACGGTTCATGAGATATTTAAATTATAAAAAAATAAGTGAAATATTAAAATGCTTTTAATCTCATCCATTGATTTTTTTTATATCATTTGTGGGGATAAGTTCATGGTATCCAAGAAAAGTATATTATCCAAAATAACTCTCCTCATTGTTCGGGGATATTAAATGGAGTTTTATGATTCGGCAATAAAAGTTACAATTTAATGTTTTTTTAATGATAAATTATATTAACCTCAAATCCATAGTTATCTTAATGATAAAAGACTACGAGAGAGTTTAGCAGAAAGGTTTTGAGAGCATGTGAAGCAATTAGCAATTAGCATTATTATTACAGAGCTCGTTTGGAAGAAAGCATTTAAGATTTATAGAATTATCAAAACGCTAGTTTCTCAATGCTCTTTGAATAAGCATTATGGCATTTTACGCATTAAAATTATAACTATATCTACTCTACCAAACACTTTTATGAGTTAAATTGTTACTGCTAACTGCTAACTGCTACTGCTAACTAGTACTGTTAACTGCTACTGCTAGTTCAGGTAACACACCCTAAATACAAGAAGTTTAACAACATAAACCAATTAAATACTAAACAAGCAAAACCATTCACTAAAAAAGGACTACATTTCCTATTCTTTAAATGCTAAATCCTAGTGAAATGTAGTTGACATCCTCACAGTCAGGTAAAATTAGCATACAAAAGAAAGCTTCATCCTTTCAAAATAAACCAACCATCCACCTCAATACGCTGATACCTCAAGGAGACTACATTTCCCACCCTATACAAATAGAGAAACCATAATAGGCAAAA
>BQNB010049939.1:15827-40616 GCA_026074375.1 Tanacetum coccineum
GAAAACGTTTTTTGATGAGAAAACCTTTTTATAAGTTAAGAATTAAAATTAAATATCATAATTATTACCATCGCTGCTGAATTATATGAAACTATTCGAGTAGTCATATCTCTTTATCATTGAATTCAATCGTTTTCAGTTACTTGTTATTTTACTTGAAAAAGTTATTATAATATGTCTTAACTCTTGTGATTATACGAACATAATCAAATCCCTATAGATGACCTGGTCTTACCTGAAATATTATACTACATATGTGGGTTATACTTTACCCATGTGTTGGTGTAAAAAATTAGTAAAACTAGTCTTAAAAATTTAAAGCTTTCACAACACATCAAAGTTTTTGGCACCGTTGCCGGGGATTTTAAAATATTCTATAATCATTCCTTAGTAATTAAAACAAATATTAATAGCTTTTTCCAAAAAAAAATCATTATGCTCGCTTTTACTGACTTTTGCTGTAGAAAGTGCACTGCACTTTCTGCAGTCAAACATTTTTTTCTAAAAACATTCTCCAAAATCTATATCCAACAATTCAATTTGGATGCATACACGTGCTTCCAATTTTGAACTTGTCAAACCGTTATCTAAACCTGAATGAACCTTGATTCGTAGACTTCGTCGATGAAACAGGAGAGTCTCATTCGAACGAAGGGACGAATGACCAGAACACCCAAGATTAATCTATCCACATGTCCTTGATATCAACCATTTCTGTCACTTTCTAAACATTCTTGAAATTTACAACCCTATGGACGATGAACCCATGTGGGTAGCCGACCATGTTGTCACCCCGACTCCCGGTCCAGCAATCACCATTCCTGAAACCGCAAATGAATTCACCATTAAAGGTAACCACTTGACTCTTGTCAAAGGAAACCAATTCGATGGTAGAATTAAAACCAATTCTCACAAACACATTCATGAATTTCTTGGTGTATGTGATATGTTCAAATACAGAGAAACCGAGAATGAAGACATCCGCCTAATGACGTTTCCCTTATTACTCATGGGTAAAGCAAAAACTTCGTTGGATGAACTCAACGAAAGAACCATTGAATCCTAGGATGAACTTTGAATCACCTTTATAAGCCGATTCTTTCCCCCAGCTCTATTCAATCAGCTCCTCGGAGAAATCCGAGCATTTTCTCACCAAGAACATGAAACTCTAACCGATGCTTGGCTTCGTATGAAAGAAATGCTCAGAAATTGCCATGGACACAATTTAACCAAAGGCAATATCATCAAAATCTTTTATCACACAATCAGCCTAACAAATAATTCAAGAAGCTCTAAACGCCACAGCTGGCGGTATCTTTCTCTACAAAACATCAAATCAAGCCTGTGACAATCCACAATTTCAGGTCATTTTACGTTAATAAACTCATATTTATTTATTTTGAGCTTTTACGCATTTACTTTTAATTTTAACCGTTAAGTTAAATTGTGTAAACTAAAAGTCAACAATTAACGTAAACCGACATTAAACAAATAAAAGTTTACGCCAAACAAGTGTTATATAATTATTACGAAGATAATCTAAAATTGTTTGTATTTTATTTTTATCTACGTAAAACGTTTACGTTTCGCAATATTTAGTTTCATGCATGCATGTAAACTATATCACCTTTACCATTACCCACAACACTTATACCTTATCAAAAAATTAACATTTCCCTTCCCCATATATTATATACAAACCATCCCCCTATGTCTTAATATGCGGAATATAACAAAGTCTAGTTATACAATATCTTTACCAACTAGCAAAAGTCTTCATTTCCTTACGAAAGATCTGGCCAAAAACTGTCATCCTTTTTTTTCTTTCCTTCTTTCATACAATCCACGCCAACACCACTCTTGCATCCTTCCTTCATTTATTTCTCTTGCCTCCTTGTCTATAAGATATTTTCCAAGCTAGTTTTTCTTTCTAGATAAGTAATACTTCATTTTTCTTTCTCATTTAACACTTCCAAAAACACATATATTAACTCCCTTTTCCAGTGATTTGACAGCCACCTTGATTGTTATTTTTTTAACACTAGAAATAAATATATAACATATGATCAATTATAAAATATATATAATCTAAAAAACAACTATCCATGAAACCAGAGAATAGTATAGAGTGTTTCCCAGGGACGTTTATCCCCAACGAGGCTGGATTGGAGAATCGATACAGTCGAAGATTTGAGTTTGAAGGAGAGAAATGAAATTGAAGTGAGGAAAAGTCAAATTAGACAACAACAAACCCCCAAGAAAAAAACCCCGTTTTTTTAGTTATTTTAAGAAAATCCTAAAAATACTAAATTAAGCTGAAAAACGGAGGCAACGAATCCGAACAAAGGGGGAAAAACCTAAAATCTTTAAAATAACCCTACGAAAAATTTTTGCTTCAAACTACTCTAGGGAACAAAATAACTAAGAATGAAAAAGACTAGACCGAAACAGAGTTCGTTTGACCCCAAAAACGAGTCAAAGACAAAAAACCGCACCCGGACCTTCATTAAAAATGAAAAGTTGTAAAAATGACCCTACGAAAAGTTTTAAATTTTTCCTACAAACTATATGACAAAATAAAATTTTCTAAAAAAGAAAAATATTTTTTTTGATAATTTTTGTATTTTTTATGAATTTTTAAAACTTTTAACTAAATTAAATTAAAAAAATATTAAAACCGTATATCAAAAAATCTGAAGAATTTTCTAAAGAATACTTTAAACTATAAAGATCCTAACTACGAAAAATAAGAAACAAAAAATTAGCTTATTAATAAGCTCGAAATAAGCTGTTTACAGCTTATGAGCTTATAAGCCTAAAACCCCTTTAAATATTATTGCCCTTGGGACTATAACAGAAAAGTCCCAAGGGCGCAGCGGTGAGGGTGTGTGTAAAAGAGGGAATGTATCGAGAGGTCTCGGGTTCGAGTCTTGCTCAAGATCTACTCTACACTCTCTCTCTCTAGTCTTTCCCTCTTTTTTTTTCAAAAACTCAAAAAAGCAAAGTTGTTAAGCTCGTGGGGCTTAACAACTTTGTCAACTACGACTTTTTGCAAAAAGCCCTAAATAAGCTGAAAAATCAGCTTAAAGGTGACAGTTTAGCTTAAAGTGGTCTTAAAGGCTAAATAAGCTAAGTCTTTGGCCTTGTGGTCGTATAAGCTAAGACTTGGTCTGAATAAGCCTAAGGGAGTCTAAACCTAACCTAGATAAGCTAAAAAGGCTAAGTGCTTAAAACTAATAAGCTGGAAAAAGCTTAAGTTGACAGAAACTAAAAGCAAGACTTAAGGCTAAAAGAGCTTAAGCCATTGGACAAATAAGCTGGAAAAAGGCCAAATAACACAACCACCTAACAGCCTAACTTAAAAAAGCAACTAGGAGACAAAAATGAGGCTATGAAATAAGCTCATTAAGCCAAAATGCAAAGCATAAGTAATCCTACAACACTAAATTTTAAAGCTACAAAAACATTGAAAGTGCTAGTTTGGCTTAAAAATAGCTAACAAATAAGCTCTTAAAGGTATTGAAACTTAGATTGGCTTATACAATAGCCTTATGAGCTCTTGAAATAGCCAAGATATAGGCTTAAGTACACTAAAAGACCAAAGAAAAAGGGGCTTAAAATCTCCCTTTTGCAAACAGGGGAGATTTAAGCTAAACTTACGTGGCTTATTTTGACAGCTTATTAAAATCCTGTCAAATAAGCTCAAATTTGAAAGAAAACTAAAACATTAAAGTACCCTAGCTTAAGACATTGTGCACGAAACTTTTGACTTTTAAAACATTTTTTTATTGCTGAAATTTGTTAAATGAAAACGGCAGGGTGATCATTTAAACTGCTTACTCAAAGACTTGGTGAATTTTGACTCACCAAAGTCAAAAGATCAAAAGTTGTTTGACAGCTTCTTTAACACACAAAAATACACACTTTTTGACACTTAAACTCAAACTCCCAAGTGCTTATGAATATAAGCACTTGTGGCTTTTTTCAAAAGTCACAGTTTAAAAAAAGTGGTTTAGAAATCCTTGGAAAACAATTTTAAAACCTTAGAACTTTTAAAAACACTTAAGACAAGCTTAAAACCTAATCATAATCTAACAAAGTTACCTCAACCCTGCACATAACCTCTTTTGACTCCCGTGTTTTCATAGTTGACCCAAACACCCCTTAAGTTTTTGAAAGGTGATTTAAAATCTTATAAAAACTGAGTTAAACTGAAAATTTTAAAGTTTTAACACAACTTAAGCTATACTAAACAATAAACAAGTAAAAAGCAGTCTTAATAAGCATTCAACAATGGAAATAAGCTTAGACATCTAAAGCTATTTTTTGTGGCAGTTTAACTAAGATTGTATAAAAATGAAATGAGAGGCACATTAAAGCAAACCTAAGCATGCATTAACATTAATAAGCACAAAAGCAGTGAAAATAAGCCAATTAAGCTTATTTGCTACAGTAAATAAGCAAAAATGAAAGTAAAGTACCTTTGATCCTTTTGTCAAAAAGGATCTTGTGAACCTAATTAAGCTCTAGCTTCCTACCCTTAGCTTATAAATAAGCCAAAACTAAGCTGAAAACCCAATAAGCCATCCATGTTTGCTTATTCATCCATGCTTTTTCAATCCAACAGTACACTTGGATTGCATTTCCCTTTTTTTAAGAATTTCTCTAACATTGTTTAAAGTTTTTGAAAACAGATTGTAAGATAAAAAGAGAGTAAAACAAATGGCTTAGCAATACAATGTAAAAAACTTCACTGAATTTTTCATTAAAATGAACACAAGTACAAAAAAAAACTTTAAATCTTAACTTTAAATTACACTGGAACTAAAAACTTTTTTTCATTATATAAAAACTACTTAACTAAACTACATAAAAACTACTTCTGCCACTTGGGCTTTTACAAGGCTTTAAATAGGAAAGGAAATTCGACTATGTCTTCTTTTTCTTCTCTTTTTGCATTTGTGTTTCTTTGTAGACACAACAAGTGAGTTGTGTTTGTTTTGTGAGTGCAAAGAGCAAACAAATCATGGCCTTCAATCTTCAAAAATCAACCATCACAGCCGTGGATTTAGCTTGGTGAGTTGTTGGGATGCAATTGGCAATTGGGATTTGTGATAGGGATTAAGGGTTAATCCCTTGTGGTTAATAGTTTGCAGGGTTTTGAGGAGAAAACGAAGTGATAAAGACAGTATGGGGGGAAATACATTTTAGCGGAAAAATAGGGTTTATAAAGGTTAGGGGTGACATGGTGGAAGGTTGTGGTTTGGGCAACATTAGTCCCTCATGGATAATATAGATCCTTTGCAATTATCGTCCTTTGGGAGTTTAAGTTTATGGGGGGACTTGGGCAGAAAGAGTCCCCAAAAGTTATAATCACCCTTTGCAAACCGTACGTCCTTGGCATTATAACTTAGGGACTTGGCAAAACAAGTCCCAACAGTGTTCTATGCTCTTTGGCATGAACCTCCTTGGTGTATAAGGACTTTTCAGGGCTTGGACAGTTTTTGGCCCTCGTAGGTATCTTTGCAAAAAAGCAGTTTGGCCCCTATGTCTTTTCATTTCTCTTTCCTCTTATAAATATAAGTTTAGGGTTTGGCAGTTTTAACCCTCAAACTTATATTCTATGACTTGTTGACTTTGTGGCGTTCGCGTGGATGGGAGGGTTGACTTGGGTTGACTTCTGTTGACTTTGGCTTGGACTTTGACTTTGTCTTTTCCTTGCTTTTCCATTCCGAGTCCGGTTTTGTCGTTTTGGCTTTGTTTTTCGTCCTTTTCTTAGTTATCCGTTCCTGCACAACACAATTTATCAAAACAAGCGTAATTGGCGTTTAAGTCCGTTTTTGGTTATTTTAGCTCGTTTTTTAAAGGTAAAAGGTATGTGTAATTAAACACATACCAAAATCCCCCATACTAAGGTATTAGCCGGTCCTCACGCAATGTATAAGTAAACACTTACAGAAAACAAAGAATCTCAATCCCCCTCGATCAATAACTTTGAAAAAGTAAGTCTAAGTGTTCCGTGCAAGGGAACTAAAGAATCAAAAGCTTCTACAAGTCCCGTTTTTCACATTTTTTATCTCTACACTAACTATCCCCTAAGATTTTTTGGATCTTCCTTTTTCTTTTCCACTTCCCTGTTTGACTTCCTTTATTTTATTAACACTGGGATCATAGAATGAGAAAACGCCCATAGAGTAATCTACGGATGTCCTGACGGATATATTCATCGTCCCCGATTTTTCACTAGCTCCAAACCAAGCAATTAAACAAGATCATTTTCAATATAAGCTAAAAGCACAGCACTCATACTTATGACTGTGAACTTTTTAACTCCCAACATGAATATATATTTAAATGTGTTGCGCATTTCAACTCAACCATAGATCAACTTATTTCCATAGTCGTAATTTTCGAGATGAAATAGACTCAAAGCAACACTTATTAAGAAACCGTTGTAACTTGATTTTAAAGAACGAGAAATTATAACTGTAGAACTTTTTGCAACACTTCATCATTAAAACAAAAATTCTTAAGCTAGGAATGCGTTGCTTAGTTTGAACACCTACCCTAGGCCACGCTCCTAGGTAGGATATCACACCAACGCCGGTGTTCTTAGTTTGAAAACCCCCCGTTGCTACTGTAGTGGGGATGAAATCTCAAACAACAACCTTCTTCTAATATGGCTAAGGATAATGACTTAGTTTGAACCCTCACCTAGACCTCCTTCCCTGGTGAATATCATCAACACACCAAATCCCTAGAAGTAAAGATGTCATAGTTTTAACCCCCACCTCGTGGTTAGCGGAGTGGGATATCACGACACAATCATTTTTACTTTTCCATATAATTCAAATTTATGCTTCATTGGCATAATTTTTCAATATTCGTGGCACTTTTTGCATTCATACTTCATTCAGTGCTTCGTTTGGTTAATTTTAACATACCGAATTATTAAAACAAAAAATCTCGCATTTAAGCATCAAGTTACAATTTAATTAAAGCTTTTTTCCCTAAAAACAATGAATTGACATTATTTGAATGAATTGAGCACGTATGATTAGGTGGATAAGAAGTTAATTGGAAGAAAAAGCCACAATGTTTACTCGATATAAGTTTTAGAAGAAACTTGCTCAGCACATAAACTTATATTAAACTTCCCTGTCCCTTCTTGTTCTTTCAACCTTATTAAAACGCGAAACAATCGAATTCGTGGAAAGGCATAGCCTACGAGCGATGAAGTGAGGAACTAGCAGGGCTCAACACGCCCTGAAAAACAAAAATAAAGAGAAAATAAAAGCGATCGAGTCAAAAATTATTCACAATTCCTACCCATAGTGACAATCAAACTGAGACAAAACACTTATTTTTATTTTTTTGAAATTTTTGAAATTTTTCAATTTTTTGGTATTTTTTTGCAAAAATTGGTGGTTAAAACGGGATGCGTGATAACATACGACTGCAGGCAAAAATCAAATCAAGATAATCCCCCCCATAACTAGAATCTAAAACATCTCTCTGATGTTTCAAAGGGGTTCATAATAGCAAAATATAATGCCGTTTAAGAAGTTGTGCGAAAAAGATAAAACGTTAGTCTATTAGATTTGGATACTGGATTCCCAAAATGAAGCTGAGGATGTGAAACTCTTGTGGAATACTGCAAGCTCGAGAGTCCCATCACAATCCGGGAAATCCTGGACCATACAACACAAAGCACACAAATATGAGACAAAAACACGGGTAATGGAAAAAAGCAGCCTCATCACAACACAAAACCCTTAATTTATTACTACTACTGATAAGCATTGGGGTGCCTCCCACGAAGCCAGGGGTTATGTGGGGGTTGGTGTGGGTTCATGTTTAGGATCACCCCCGACGCTTGAACCCGTCCCCCGAATTTATTGGTCCATGGGGGAAAACGTCTGGAGATCCGGACAACGCTCGGATTGGTATGTCCCCTCCAAAGTCAGTGTTTTATACATACCATTCACGTTAAAGTTGGGGGCCCCTGAGTTTTGAGATAACTCGACAGTGCCATAAAGAAAAACTTAGGTTACAGTGAATGGTCCACGTCCAACGGATTTCATATGCCCTATTTGCCGAGAAAAATCTTTAGTCATAGTTGAAGAGGAGGAACACGACACCAACGTATGAAAACCGCGGTAGTTTTGATCTAATGCATCGTGTATCCTCTGTTATCTCTTTATAGATCAAAAGAGTTTTCGTAGCTTGATCACGAAGTTCGATTTAGTTCATTCAGTGAACTTTCCTTCTGTGATCACCCGCAGTTTTGAACATCAAAAATTTTTTGTGGGTATGCTTGAGGGACCAGAGGCATTGTGCTCTAATACTCGATCGTTAGATGACAGGCTTCCCGTACACTAACTTATATGAGTACACCCGGATTTGGGTGTGTGTTTTGTAAGCGGTGCGGAAGTCCAATAGAGCATCATCTACTTAATCCGACCAGGAGGCACGATTTTCTCCCACGGTATCTCTCAAGAATACGCTTAAAACCACGTATGACACTCAATCACCTTGCCCACTTGTTTGTTGGTGATACTCCGGTGTAGAGACGGTGATATTGACTCGTTCTTAAGCATGACCTTTGTAAACTGGTCAATTGCATAAGTGTTTCCGCGATCACTTATGATAGCTCGGCGGGTGGCACCAAATCGAGAAAGAGAGATTTTAAAATTGTGCAAACAACTCGGGCATCATGGTGGGGAGCGATTTTGCTTCAACCCATATTGGACAAATAGTCCAACAGCCATGACGTATGTACTTGTTCCCGTCTTGAAGACGGGAACGGCCCCCAGTAAGACAAGGCCCCAGATGTCAAAGATTTCGGCAAACCAGGATGGAGTTTTTGTGCCGCACATCCCGTTGCCGTAATTTTTCCTTGAACGTTGACAAATGTCACAATGGTTGACAAATTCAAGGGCATCCTTGTAATGGTGGGCCAATAGAATCCTGAATCGAAGACCTTTTCTTGCTGTGTAATTGGCACCATATGTCCCCCAGTGTAGGTCCACTGTGGCAAGACTTGAATTGCCTAAAGCTTCTTTGCGCCAGAAACACAAAAACTCTTATCACTTGGTCAGCACAGATCTTAAACATGAAGGGATCATCCCAGAAATAATGTTTTGACATCCTTGATAGATTATATTTTTTTTTTGGATGTTTCATTCCTTTGATAACGAATTTCCCCGCATGGTAGTTTGCAAAATCTGCAAACCATGGGGTACTATCATCTTTAAGAGCAACAGAACCAAGAGTTTCGAGAGGAAATGGCAATCATTGAATTTTCTTTGTTTCTCGACTTATCTTGGTGAGGATTTCCAGTCTGAATATGACTGCAAGCAAGATTTACTGCTCCTTTTTTGTCTCGAAGCTTCAATATCAGGGACCCCAAATTCTTGGAGCAATCTGATCCACCTCATGAGTCTTGCCATAAGCATCCCTTCTTGGCAAAGAGATACTGATGGCAGAAAGGTCAGTATACACTATGCTTATGACATCACAAGATATTACCGGAATTTCACAAAGGCATACACTACGGCAAGTAATTCCTTTTCCGGTAGTATGTAGTGAGTTTGAGTCTCGTGTCATAGACCTTTAGTGCTAGCATAGTGTATAAGGTTGGAAATGCTTGTTTTTTTTCTTGCCCAGAGGACTGCCCCAATTGCGAAGTCGCTAGCATCGCACATCAGTTCCAAAGGCAAGTCCCACGGTAGCAATTAAGATCGAGCCATCAGTTTAATTTTCTTTTGAGTGTAATTAAAAGGAACCGATAACACTCTTAACCTTCCGAGAAGAAAAATGGAGTCTCTTTTCAAGAAAATGAGTCATTGGACGGGCAATTTTCGAAGAAAGTCCTGATGAATCGTCGGTAAAAACCCGGCGTGCCCAAGAAAACTACGGACACCTTTTTTGACAGAAGTCGGAATAATGAGGAGTTTGGCAAAAACTTCAACTTTAGCACATCAACCTCAAGTCCTGACTTAGAAATTTTTGTGTCGAAACAATGCCTTCCTTCACCGATAAAATAGGCACTTTCTCCCAGTTTAAAGAAAAATTGGTGTCTTCACACCGGCTTCAACATCTTTTCAAATTGGTATAGCACGTGGAGAAAGAAAGAGTCCCCAAAGACCGAAAAGTCATCCATAAATACTTCCATCGTTTTTCAATCATATCGTGGAAGATTGCCATCATACATCGTTGGAACGTGCCAGGAGCATTGCATAGCCCAAAAGGCATGCTAACGATAGGCAAAAGTTCCGTATGGGCACTTAAAGGTGTCTTTTCTGATCTTTTGGGTCAATTGGGATCTGAAAATAAACCAGAAGCCATCGAGAAACAGTATATTGGTTTCCTGCTAGTCTTTCGACAGTTGGGATCCATGAAGCAATGGAAGTGATCTTTCGGGTGCTTTCATTAAGTTTCTGTAATCAATACATACTATCGCCATCCTCCCGTGACCAATCGAGTAGGGAATCAGTTCATTCTCATAATTGTGATGACTGGCCCTGCTTCCCTTTCTTAGGTACACAAGTGTACCGGGCTTGCCCAAGGGCTGTCAGAGATGGGGTAAATCAATCCAGCGTCAAGGAGTTTTTCAACCTCCTTCTTGATAACATCGTGGATTTTTGGGTTTACCCTTCTCTGACTTTGCACAGATGGTTCATAGTCCTCTTCCATTAGAATTTTGTGAGTACAAAATTCTGGGCTAACACCCTTTATATCGGAGAGTTTTTCCCTGCGATGGCCGCTTGTGGACTATGATAACCTTTAAAAGAGATGCCTTTTCCTCATCTTTTAAGGTCATTAGCAATTATGACATCAACTGTCGTCACCTTCTAAAAATGCGTATTCGAGATGGGGTGGCAGTTCCTTGAGTTCAACCTCGGGAGGTTCATCAACGGAAGATTTAGCTTCACAGAGTTTGAGCTCTTTCCTAGCTCCAGGCATATATTGTTTTTGATTTGGGAGGGGGGTTGAGTGGTTCACAGTTCAAAATGCTTCTAGACGCAGGATGTCCCCCTCAGGATGCCTGATAAGTTGAGTCAATCTACAGAAGTGAAGTTGATCACGCTAGGAGTCAAGAAACGAATTCTTTCTTCTGCTTCTTCCAATAAAAGAAAATTATTGTCCCCGAAGGGAGTGAGATTTGGTAGAAACCAAGAGAAACAAAAGGCTCAAAATATGGAGGGGATTTGACATTCGCGATCGACGTTTGAAAATCCTGAGGACCTCATGTGAATACTCACACAAGCATATACAATGACGTCGATTTGTTTACCGCATATTTGTAATCCAGCTGGGTATCTTGAAGATTGGTCCAGATTGAATGTGATGGCCATCCATGCCAACACGTAGGTAATCTCGCCTCATAAACAACTATCAAAGCATGACCTGTTTTTTCAAGACACATCGCCCGAGAATTAAAGGTACTCGGGGGTCTGGTTCAAAATCAACAACTACGAAGTCAGCTGGAAATTGGAATTTTCCCACATTTACAAAGACATCTTCAGCGATACTGATCGGTTTAGTGATCGCACGGTCCAGCTAGTTAATAGTGTCAGCAAGTCGGGTCAATTCAGAAGAGATAGATTGTTCCATACAGAATAAGGCATTAGATTAATGCTCGCACCAAGATCGGCCAATGCGTTGCATGTAGTAATCCCCGTAAATTCACATGGAATCAGAAATCGGCCAGGGTCTCCAAGTTTCTTTGGTAACTTGTTGAGGATGACCGCTGAACAGTTCTCATTCAAAGGAGTTCTTGCATTCGCTTATTTTCTTTTGTTCCAATTAAGTTTTTTAAAGTCGAAGCAAATTTAGGCATGAGCATCAAGGCAATCGGTAAAGCTAATCTCGAAACTTAAATCTCTAAAAGATATCATAGAATTCTTGATTTGGTACGTAAGCTTTTTCCTTAGCGCCCTTTCATCCTTTCTTCTTCTTGATGGAAATGGAATTGATGCTTTAGTAATTGGAGTAACTACAGGAGCAACATTGGCCTCGAGATTTGGATTACAGACTGAATTTGAAAACAGGAGGTTTGGTACGACTTCGGTGCTTTCTGTTATTAAGCAGGAGGCATCGTGTCCTTGTTCACCTATCGGCATCTGATTAACGCTTTTGGGTCCCTTGGATGGTAACACCTACTTCGGGTAGTGATACCTTTTAAATCCTTCATTTTGGTGGTAACAGTGTTACCTAGGAAGAGTTCCATGAACCGGAAGTAAAGCTGTATTAGCAGTAAACAAATTTTGAAAGCATGTCAGTCAAATTTGCCATATGGGATTGCAAAGGTTTTGACCATGGTTTTTCATGTTTCCTCAACACAGCACATTGGCTGTGACATATCTTGTCAAGAATCTTGTTTTTGACGACACCCCGTGTGTCTGCAGGAGCAGGTCCTTGATGAGCAACGGTTGATTGCTACTACTGGTTGATTGACCGCTAGGTCGAAAATCAGACCTTAGGTTGAAATGATTTCCTCTGTTTTGATTGAAGATATTTTCCTCGATTGAAAATTGTTTTGCTATTTGGCATGAGGAAAACAAGATGGGAGGAAAACCAGGAGGTCAATTTGTTTGAGACCAACGGTGGTCGATATACCAGAATTAGCTTGGTTTGAAATTGGCCGCAGCGCCTGAGACACATACTCTTGGATATTGTCATGGAAAATGTTTGCTATTAGTGGCTGGGACAATTTTTGAATAAGAATGACCTCCCCCACAAGTTACACAACTTTGGTTCAAACCGCTTTTACGGGGGCGGAAGCTGGGGTTTGGTTTCTTTCTATCGAGAATTAATTCCGAACCATGTCTTTGAGTTCAGCAACATCATATGAGAGCTTGCTGGGGGTGGAAGAGCTTGAACCATTATTATAGCTACAACAGCTTTGTTTCTTGATGTCTACCTTAGAACTTGCTCTGCGATGATTTTAAACATTCTCGCGGCATTTTTGTCTAAGAAGTTTACCACCAGGCAAGCAGAGTTCAATGAAGTCTTGATCATTTGATTTGAGGGCATTATAGAATGTATCGAGTTTAGCAATTCTGAAACCCATGATTTAGGCATCCCATTAAAAGATCATTGAAACGATTCCCAAGCCTCATAAAAACTTCTCATCAATTTTTTGAGAAATCTCGTGATTTCATTTATGCGATTTTGTTGTTTTAGAGGAGGGAATAATTTGTAAGAATTCGATAACAAGATCATCCCATGTATCAATCGACCGGCGGGGTTTCTTTTCCTAGCCATATCCGGCCGCCCCTATCGAGAGAAAACGGAAAAGCATAAGTTTAAACCGACAGTATTGGTACGATTCGGAATTTCATTGTAAAAGTGAAATCTTGTTGAAATAACGGATGTGAGCATGTGGGACTTCTTTATCATTTCAAAAATTGCTTGTTTGGACAAAGATTCAGAAGACCTATTGCTTGATCTCAAAATTATTCCGCAGGTGATTTCCTGGAATAACTATCGCATCCCCTCGGAAACCCACTGTGGGATGCATCGAGCAGTTGCGCCATAGTAACGATTATCAGACCATCGTACTATGGATGATTATCAGGTTTCTCAAGAATTGGATGATTCAACAGAAAGTTTGCGGAACTTGTGGTTGTCGACGTCTACGGCTTGAGAAACGAGTGCGCATGCACAAAATAGAAATATAAAAGAAAAATCTACACTAAATTTTTGTTTTTTTTTATTTGCTTTTTTAATGATTTTATCACAATTGATTTTAACGGACAATGAGATAGTACAATTTAAACCAAATAAACTACTTACTTCACGTTAGCGTCTCAAAAAGATAAACTCACAGGTGAGCCTGGAGGATATGGAATAGGCGCAAGCTTATTTCTCCTTTCGGTCAGTAGTTCCTAAACAGAAAACCCTCCTTATACCCACTTTATAAGTTTGTTTAACTTTTTCAAGATGAAGCCAGAAACGTTGTAAGAGACACAAAAGGCAAGTTTTTAAATCGTTTGTTCGAAGTTGGGAACCAACAATTCACCCGTAAGTTATTAATGATAATACCTGAGTTGAAATATTATATTTTGGTATTTTACCAATTTGTGATTTTATATTGTAATTAAAGACAATGTTTTTATTTTTTTGATTTTTCTTTTGTTTTTATATGATAATTATACTAAAAAGAAAATGAAAATATTTTTGTACTTTTTTTTTTTATAAAAGAAAGTATTCACAAATTCAAACAAAAATGCCAAACGTAACGATAAACGGTTTCACAGCCTCCCCGGCAGCGGCGCCAAAAATTGATTGGTTATTTTTACACTAAATATATAACATATGATAAAAAATAATATAATATAGATCAAAAACAACTATCAATGAAACCGAGTAGTGTATATGATGTATCCCAGCTTCCCGGGTCGTTTATTACCCCAATGAGGCTGGACTGGAGAATCGATACAGTCGAAGATTTGAGTTGAAGGGAGAAAGAATTGATAGTGTGGAAAAGTCAAATTAGACAATACCAAACAAAAACGTTTAAGAAAATCCTAAAAAATTACTAAATTAAGCTTGAAAAACGAGAGCAACGAATCCGAACAAAGGGTGGAAACACCTAAAATCTTAAAATTAACCTACAAAGAAATTTTTGCTTCTAAACTACTCTAGGGAACAATAACGAAGAAATGAAAAGACCTAGACCGAAAACGGATTCCGTTTGACACCAAAACGATTCAAGACAAAAAACCGCATCACCCGGGACCGTTCTTTAAGAAATGAAAAGTTTGTAATAAATGACCCTACGAAATTTTTTAAAATTTTTCCTACAGAACTATATACAATATACAATTTTCTAAAAAAGAAAAATATTTTTTTGATAATTTTTGTATTTTTTATGAATTTTTAAAACTTTTAACTAAATTAAATTATAAAAAATATTAAACTATTTCGAAAAATTCTGAAATTTTTTCTAAAAATACTTTATACTATAAAGATCCTACGAAAAATAAGAAACAAAAAATTAGCTTATTAATAAGCTCAAAAGAAAATACGGAAATAAGCTGTTTACAGCTTATGAGCTTATACTTAAAACCCCTTTAAATATTATTTATTGCCCTTGGGACTATAACAGAAAAGTCCCAAGGGCGCAGCGGTGAGGGTGTGTGTAAAAGAGGGAATGTATCGAGAGGTCACGGGTTCGAGTCTTGCTCACCCGGATCTCTTGTCTTTCCCTCTTTTTTTTTCAAAAACTCAAAAAAGCAAAGTTGTTAAGCTCGTGGGGCTTAACAACTTTGTCAACTACGACTTTTTGCAAAAAGCCCTAAATAAGCTGAAAAATCAGCTTAAAAATGACAGAATAGCTTAAAGTGGCTTAAAGGCTAGAATAAGCTAAGTCATTTGGCCTTGTGGTCGTATAAGCTAAGACTTGGTCTGAATAAGCCTAAGGGAGTCTAAACCTAACCTAGATAAGCTAAAAAAACTAAGTGCTTAAAACAAATAAGCTGGAAAAAGCTAAGGTTTTGACAGAAACTAAAAGCAAGACTTAAGGCTAAAAGAGCTTAAGCCATTTGGACAAATAAGCTCAGAAAAAGGCCAAATAAGCTCACCACCTAACTAGCCTAACTTAAAAAGCAACTAGGAGACAAAATGAGCTTATGCAATAAGCTCAATAAGCCAAAATCAAAGAATAAGTAACCAACACTAAAGTAAGCTAAAAAAACAGTGAAGTGCTAGTTTTGGTGCTAAAATAGAGCTAACAAATTTAGCTCTTAAAGGTTGAAACTTAGGAGGGCATTATACAAGAAGCTTGATAGAGCCTTGAAATAAGCCAAGATATTGGGGCTTTAAGTACACTAAAAACAAAGAAAAAGCTTAAAATCTCCCCCATTGCACCAGGGAGATTAAGCTAAACTTAAGTGGCTTTATTGACAGCTTATTAAAAGCTTCAAATAAGCTCAAATTGAAAAGGAAAACTGAAAACAGCTAAGATACCCTAGCTTATGGACTTGGTGACAAGACTTTTTACTTTAAAAAACCATTTTTTATTGCTGAAATTTGTTAAATGAAAACGGCTGTTGAATTATAAAACGCTTACTACGTCAAAGACTTGTTGAATAATTGACCCACCAAGACAAAATCAAAAGTTTTTGGAACACAAACAGGCTTTCTTATAACACGACAAAAAATACACACTTTTTGACACTTAAACTCAAACTCCCAAGTGCTTATGAATATAAGCACTTGTGGCTTTTTTCAAAAGTCACAGTTTAAAAAAAGTGGTTTAGAAATCCTTGGAAAACAATTTTAAAACCTTAGAACTTTTAAAAACAGCTTAAGACAAGCTTAAAACTTAAGCTTAATCTAACTAAGTTACCTCAACCCATGCACACAACCTCTTTGACCCGTTTTCATAGTTGACCCAAACACCCCTTAAGTTTTTGAAAGGTGATTTAAAATCTTATAAAAACTGAGTTAAACTGAAAATTTTAAAGTTTTAACACAACTTAAGCTATACTAAACAATAAACAAGTAAAAAGCAGTCTTAATAAGCATTCAACAATGGAAATAAGCTTAGACATCTAGAAGCTATTTTTTTGTGCGTTTAACTAAGATTGTATAAAAATGAAATGAGAGGCACATTAAAGCAAACCTAAGCATGCATTAACATTAATAAGCACAAAAGCAGTGAAAATAAGCCAATTAAGCTTATTTGCTACAGTAAATAAGCAAAAATGAAAGTAAAGTACCTTTGATCCTTTTGTCAAAAAGGATCTTTTGAACCTAATTAAGCTCTAGCTTCCTACCCTTAGCTTATAAATAAGCCAAAACTAAGCTGAAAACCCAATAAGCCATCCATGTTTGCTTATTCATCCATGCTTTTTCAATCCAACAGTACCCTTGCTCCTTTTTTAGAATTTCTCTTAACTTTTGTTTAGAAGTTTTTGAAAACAGATTGTAAGATAAAAAGAGAGTAAAACAAATGGCTTAGCAATACAATGTAAAAAACTTCCAAACAGAATGTTTTAATTTAAAATGAAACACAAGTTTACAAAAAAAAAACTTTAAATCTTAACTTTAAATTACACTGGAACTAAAAACTTTTTTTCATTATATAAAAACTACTTAACTAAACTACATAAAAACTACTTCTGCCACTTGGGCTTTACAAGGCTTTTAAATAGGAAAGGAAATTCGACTATGTCTTCTTTGTCTTTCTCTTTTTTTTGCATTGTGTTTTCTTTGTAGACACAACAAGTGAGTTGTGTTTGTTTTGTGAGTGCAAAGAGCAAACAAATCATGGCCTTCAATCTTCAAAAATCAACCATCACAGCCGTTGGATTAGCTTGGGGAGTTGTGGGATTGCCAAGTTGGCAATTGGGATTTGTGATAGGGATTAAGGGTTAATCCCTTGTGGTTAATAGTTGCAGGGTTTGAGGAGAAAACGAAGGATAAAGACTGGTATGGGGGGAATACATTTTAGGCGGGAAAAATTGGGTTTATAAAGGTTGGGGGTGACAGGGTGGAAGGTTTGTGGTTTGGGCAACATTAGTCCCTCATGGATATATGATCCTTTGCAATTTTCGTCCTTGGGTGTTATAAGTTTTGGGGACTTGGCAGAAATAGTCCCCAAAAGTTATAACACCCTTTGCACCGTACGTCCTTGGCAGTTATAACTTAGGGGACTTGGCAAAACAAGTCCCCAAGAGTTATATGTCTCTTTGCATGAACCGTCCTTGGTGTATAAGACTTTTAGGGCTTGACAGTTTTGGCCCTCGTAGTGTATCTTTGCAAAAATGGCAGTTTGGCCCCTTGTCTTATCAAATTTCCTCTTCTCATATAAATATAAGTTTTAGGGTTGGCAATTCAACCATAAACTATATTTCTTGATTTGTTGACTTTTTGGCTGTCGGGGTTGACTTTGGGTTGACTTTTCTGTTGTCTTTGCTTGACCTTTGACTGTTGTCTTTTCCTTCTTTGAATTTTTTTCCCCCATTCTGAGTCCTGTGTTTGTCCGATTTGGCTTTGTTATTTGTCCTTTTTCTTAATTATCCGTATCCTGCACTAACACAACTTATGCCAAAACAAGCGTATATTTGTGGCTTTTTAAGTCCGTTTTTTGTTTATTTTAGCTCGTTCTTAAAAGGTAAAAGGTATGTGTAATTAAACACATACCACCCCTCTAGTGCAATAACAAGTGTAGTTTCAAGTTTAGTTTAAGTATTTTACAAAAAGATCAAGGTAGGGATGGCAAAAGCACCCAAAACCGATGGGGAAAACCGAAACCCGAACCGGTTGGGTCGGGTTCGGGGGCGGGTTTGGCGAGGTTCGTGTAAGCGGTACGGGTATTGATAAAAAGAATTTAGCCAGAGTACGGGTTGTCGTACGGGTTTTGATAATACCCGCCCCGATTACCCGTACCCGTATCCGTTTACCCGAATTCGTACCCGCTTTTATTGATTATTATCAAATAATAAAAGTATAATATTATTGCATAATAAATTTATTCCATTGTATTTTTTAATATAACTATTTCCTATTATAATTAACTACATTTGAATAGTTACATAAATTATTCGTGAAAGGGCTAAATCGGCTAATACTGTATTTGTTTTTATTTAACTTTTAAAAAATTTGAATATATAAGGAGATTTTGTTTTATTTTTCGATGAAATTTGATAGTGTGACTTAATCTTGATACCCCGTCATTTTTCTAATAAAAATATTCAAATGGGAATACCCTATACCCCGCGAGGAAACCAAAAAACCGATGGATAATTTTAAACCCGGTACCCAACAGTGTAAAGGGCGGGTACAATGTGGATTAGTTTGATAAAACTGTGCGGGTATGGGTAAAACTAAAACCCGCCCCGAACCCCGACCCGTTGCCATGCCTAGATCTAGGTTGGTTTGGAAGCTAGGATTTCTCAAACGCTAGTTGGTTTTTTCTAGTAATATTTTGGGTAAAATCAAAGCAAGTGGTTTCAATTTTGTGTTCATAAGCTTTGTAAAGCAATACACTATATTCTCTTTGATTTTTATACATCTTGATTATGTTTATACATGATTCCATACTTACATTATTTATTTTTGCACATAAACATCTTGATTATAAAGTTATATCACCAACTAGTAAACTTTATAAATGTTTGCAAAAAAATCAAGAACAATACTTATGATTATTAAACATGTTGTCAAGCTTAATATTTATAATCTAGCTTATTTGACTTTAAAGTTATTTCATATATTTTGAAGTGTTGGATGAGATTGGGGGGGAAGGTTATTTGGATATTATGATTTTGGAAGAGGTTAAAGTGGTTAGATTAGAGATTGTTATTTTGTAAAAATGAAGTTAAAATTATAGTTTTAAAGTGTGTAAAACGCCCCTTAGGACAGCAGGTTTGAAACAGTTAGTTATGGATTTTTAACGAGTTGAAACCTTAAAAATGTGTTAGTATGTCTCAATACGATTCCGTGCATATTAAAGAACTGAAAAAAACGGAATTTAAAAAACAAAGAAGTTATGATCAAAACAAATTTGAAACAATACCCGACAACTAAATACATTTTAACAGCTTTTATAAAAATATAGGGTCTGATCAGTTTTCATTTCGTGTGTTTTTGAGACCTTTCGGGTCCAAACCGGCTTAAGAATAAACTAGAATGTTGTCCGGAATGATGTTTCGGTTAAAATGCGCGAGTTTTCGAAGCCTAAAAGTGTAATATGAGTGAGTTAATCTTCATTAAAACTAGACAACTTTTATATAAAAATTTCTCTGCACACATTTCCACTTGACATGCAATAGTAAAAACAGTGTTATTCGTACTCTTGGTCCGTTTAGCCTATAAAAACCTTAGGAAAATAACATAAACGTCACCTTATTAATATTTATACCCATATTAAACTTATAAGATATTATTTTATAATTAATCGGACCTATATACATAATGTCATTGTAAAAATAATAAAAATGGTAAACTTAACGAAATCATTATTTTGATTTATAAGCTAAGTCTAAAACTATTAGGTGGTGATATAACAAGATAAAATATAGTGCATTGTTCTATATCTTCATGCGTTATTCTAAATCGACCTATAATTAAATAGGTTGCATACCGGTACTTTGCGACGACATTCCTTGTTGATTTTTCTAAAATCAATTTCATCACTTAAGTGAGTTTTATAGCCCCCACTTTACTCGTTTAACAATACTTTACTAATCTCAGGGTCAGATACATGCTTTGTTTTTACATTTGAACGCAAGTACTATTTTAAACATATTACGAGTTGCCTAAGTAGTGATAACCCATTATGCCCAGTATCATGAACTGTTAATTGCTTGAGTAGCGTGCACAAGGCGTGTTATAAATAGATCTATTTGGGATTATCATCCCCGTTCGGGTACGTCATGCTTACTAGTGTGGGACGACCAGACTAACGAACGTATACCATATCAGATTTTGGATGTTGCGGGTTAAACATCTACACGGGTACATATTGGGGGGGGGGCCAAAAAATAAAAAAATTAAAAAAAAATGCACACTATTACATAGTTGTAGCAGCTTCATTTCATGAGCTTAAGTGCAATTGGTAAATTACATTTTTTGTGATTGTGTATGGATACCAGTATTTAACACATTGAATTCTTTTGGTCCAAATTTAGTACATACATAAACCTAGAACTCACCAACTTTATGTTGACACTTTTAAGCATGTACTTCTCAGGTGAATAAGCTGCTTGACGTACTTGATGTGCATTGGAGTCTAAACTTTTCAAGAATACATTCCCCTAGCTCCATTCGATCGACTCCTTAGAGAAATCCGAGCATTTTCCCAACATGAACATGAAACTCTAACCGATGCTTGGCTTTGTATGAAAGAAATGCTCAGAAATTGCCACTGACACAATTTAACCAAAGGCAATATTATCAAAATCTTTTATCACGGCCTTAACGGAACAACCCAAAAAGCTCTAAACGCCGCATCTGGCGGTATCTTCCTTAACAAAACACCAAATCAAGCCTATCAACTTCTCGAAGACAAAGTCTTACTTAAACTTGATTGGGCTAAAACGAAAAACGAAAAACCTCTCTTAAGAAAACTGTAGCTTTTGCCGATAAAGGCAGCGGTAATTCTGATACTGACAAAATTATGGCAAGAATAGATGCCATGACTATGAAAATGGATGCTCAGTACAAAGAAATCCAATCTCGTGCCAAATGCAAGCACTTTGGAGGTAATCAATCAACCATAGATTGTAACGATGATGACACACCCATGTCTCGCAAAGAAGAAGCAAAATTTATGCAAACCTTCTGATGTACATGTTTTTACAATGATAACCGTGACCATGACACGAATCGTGATAATTGGCATTTAAGCGGAAGAAATGATTACAATCGAGACTATTACCGACCCAACATCGATGTTAAATACGACATCCAAAAACAATTAAGCGATTTCATGAAATCTCAACAAATCAACAAACGCTTTTGTTAAAGAAACATTCATGAAACTTAAAACCAAACTTGAAACAACCACCAAAAACCATCAAGCCTTGATCCAGAATTTAGAAGCAAAATTCGACAGACTTGCCGACAAGGAATCTGCTCGACCTTCTGGATCTCTTCCAAGTAACACTCAACCAACCCGAGGTATCCCATCTAAACCACACCAACAGGCCACAAGCTCAAAATGAGCAAGTAAATGCCGTATTTACACGAAGTGGTAAATCCTATGACCCACCCACCAATACAAATGATCTTCAAAATGACTCCTAGAATCCTATATATTTCAATAGTCATGATGAGGATGAAGAATCAGCACCTTAACCTAAACTTCAAACACCAAAACCAATTAAAGAAACACCTACTCCGAAACCATATAAACCAAGCATCCCATACCCTTAACGCATTCGAAAAGAGAAAATAGAAGCACAATACGGAAAATTCCTCGATATGATTCAAGCCGTTCGAATCAACCTACCTCTTGTCGATATATTAGTAGGAATGCCGAATTATGCCAAATTTCTCAAAGAACTCGTTAGCAACAAACACAAGCTTGAACAAATTTCTTCAACTTTCCTAAGCGATGAAAGTTCAGCTATGATTTAAAACAAAGTTCCACCTAAACTTTCCTTATTCCTTGCACATTCAACAAAAGTTTCTCTTTCAACACCTTGGCTGATCTTGGCGCTAGCATTAATCTTATGCCATATTATCTATATGAAAAATTATCTCTCAAAACTTTTAAACCAAAAAATAAGTGTAAGATTAGCTGACCGATCATTCCAAATACTATTTCGATAGCTGAAACTATGTAGTCGAGTTGGTAAATTTACCTTTCCCATGGATCTTGTTAATTTGAAATGGAGAAGATAGTAAAGTTCCTCTTATATTAGGGAGACCTTTTCTTCATACTGCAGACGTAGTAATTCGAGTTAAACAAAAACAACTCAATCTTGGAGTTGGCATGGAACGAATGATCTTTTCTATCGACTCTGCAATGAAACATTCTTGTTCTAATGATAATACGTGTTTCAAACAATGGTATTGACGCAATTTTTTAAAGGAATATTTCGATGCTCTTCTCGATGAAGGAAGAAAAATCCTTTATTTCATCGAGGGAACTCCTCTCGAAGATAAAATCTTTGTCGAATTTGATGAATTCATTGCTATGAATGTCGAAGAAAAATCTAAATCTAAAAAAAAACGAATTCCTTTAAAAAATCACCTCCATACCGATTATAAAACTAATATCTCCCGATGAAACCTCTACGGATCTTGAACTTAAACGCCTTCCTGATCACTAGAATACACAATTTGGAAGAACCTTTTTATTTATGATCATATATACAGTTTCTGAACAAACAAATAATCTCGTCTCTGTCCTCACAAATCACAAGCAAGCCCTTTGCTTGGAAAACTACAGACATTCCTGGCATCTGCCTATCTTTTTGTAAACATAAAATACAACTTTTGGATGACAGGAAAACAATTGTTCTAAAACAAAGAAGATTAAATCCAAATATGCAGGAAGTTGTTAAAAAGAAATAGTCAAGTCCTTCGATACGTATTATATATTCAATCACCGAATGCATTGATTATCGTAACTCATAAAGCAACCGTGATGAAATATTACTTTCCCATTGCATTCATGGACCAAATGTTAGGAAAGACTGGCAGGAAATAAATACTTCTGTTTCCTCGATGGTTTTTCTTGATATTTCCAAATACTGATCGATCCAATGAATCAAGCAAAAAAACCTTCACATGCCCTTTCGGAACATACACTTATAGACGCATGCCTTTTGGTTTATGCAATGCACCCGTACTTTCCAAAGTGCCATGTATGGCTATCTTTCATTGCATGATCGAAAGTTTGTAGGAGTATTCATGGCATGACATCTTGGCTTTGGACCTCCTTTGTACTTGTCTAAACAGATTCCAATAAAATGCTTTTAAACGTTATAGGATGCAAATCTTGTCCTTAATTGGGAGAAATGTCACTTTATAAAGAAAGAATTGTAATCGGACACAAAGTGTCTGGAGCAGGCCTTGAAGTTAACAAAGCCAAAATCGATGTAATGCCTAAACCTCCACTCCTAACTAATGTTAAAAGCATTAGAAGTTTTGTGGGACATGCCAGTTTCTATCGACGTTTCATTAAGACTTTTCAAAAATAGCCCGTCCTTTAACCAAACTGCTTGAAAAAGATACTGCATTCGATTTCAACGATGAATATCACAAAGCATTCAATTCTTTAAAATAAAAGCTTACATGCACTCATATAATCATGAGCCCGAATTGGAATCTTCCATTCGAGCTAATGTGTGATGCAAGCTAATTCGCAGTTGGAGCAGTATTAGGACAAAAAGATGGAAAACACTTTCACCCCATCTATTTTGCAAGCAAAACTCTCAATGCAGCTCAACGAAGTTACACAGTTGCAGAAAAAGAACTTATGGTTGTAGTCTTTACATTTGATAAATTCAGACCATATATGGTGTTATCCAAAACTATTGTCTACACCGATCACTCTGCTTTAAGACACCTCTTCAAAAAGTAAGATGCTAAGCCACGTCTCATATGTTGGATATTGATATTGCAAGAATTTAACATAGAAATAAAAGACAAAAAAAGGTACAGAAAATGTTGTTGCAGACCACTTATCTCGGATTGAAAATTATGAGACAAGTGATAACATCGATGAAATAGACGATAACTTTCCTAGCGAAACACTTATGGAAATTAGCACCAGAGACATATCACGGTTCGCAGACTTTGCAAACTATTTGGTAGGTGATATTATACCTAAGGGAATGACGTACCAACAGAAAAATAAATTCTTCTCTGACCTTAAAAACTACTTTTGGGGAGACCCTTATCTTTTCAAAGTATGTTCAAACGGTATGATTAGACGTTGTGTCTCACGACCAGAAACTCGTACCATATTAGATCAATATCACCACGGACCAACCGGTGGACATTATGGACCCGCTACCACAGCTAAAAAAGTCCTAGACTCAGGCTTTTATTGGCCAACAATCATTAAAGAATCTCATACTCTAGTTCGCCTTTGCGAAGCATGTCAAAAAACTAGAAACATATCCAAACATGATAAATTCCCCGAAATAGCATCTAAATTTGCGAAGTTTTTGACATATGGGGTACAGATTTTATGGGACCATTCCCGAAATCATAGAAATTTGAGTATATCATAGTCGTTGTCGACTATGTATCTAAATGGGTTGAAGCTTAATCTGTACCAACTAACAATGCCAGAGTTGTTATATCATTGCTAAA
>BQNB010049940.1:0-41774 GCA_026074375.1 Tanacetum coccineum
ATGCTTCACAACACCTTAGATATAACTAGGAATGAACTTTAAACACTTGGATCTTGCTAGAAATCAAAAGTTATGGATGGTGTATGTTGGTGGGTGGTGTGCCGTGAGCTAGGTGCTCAAGGGAGGAAGAAAGAAAATTTTTGGTGGCTTGTGAATGTGTTATAACCCTAAGTGTGAGAATGTGTTGTATTTATAGTGGGAGAGTTAGGGTTTTAAGGTTCATAGTTCAAGTCATGAGGCTTGAACCACTCCTTCTTGGCTCACATATGGTGCGTCCGGTTTTGGGGTTCACAAGGCAAGACCACACAAAATTTTACTAGCCAAGGTTCACTCAAGATGGTTATGGTTCAAAGTTTGCTAGTCAAATGTGTAAGAATAGTGTAAGTAAACACATGATCTTAACAACATGAGAAATGGTGCATGAGAATGACATTCTCATGTGTCACTATCTTGTGTAAGCATGAGCACATGCATGGGATTTCAAGAAAGATGCTTGTTGATTTAATTTAGAGCTCAAGTATACTTGTTGTTGTAGTTTAGGCGCCACATTTTGGCTAGGGAAAGGAGGTGAACGAAATTTTTAGTAGTATGACACGAGAAATACGATAGCTTGAGTTTACACGAAAAGATTTTGAGTTTCCGGGGTTCCGTTTGGTCAAAAACGCGAAAAACGCAATTTAAAGGATAAAACCCTAAAATTAATATCGGAAGTGATTAAAAATCACGAAACACTCAGGAAAACTAATATAACACATATAATGCCTAAGTAAATTTTTAACCGATGCCGGAACGCGTCCGATGACGTTTCTCAGTTTTTACGCAGTTTAGTTCCTCGGTAAACTGTCAGATTTTAACGTAACGAATAAAATTTAAAGTAGATGACCGGAGTGGGTCGGAAAACTAACTGGGAATTTACGGGGTGTGACATCAATGATGGGGGAAAATGTCATTTTTCTTAGGATTACAAGTTTCTTAAAGTCCCGGACGCATCTTTATTAATCAATCAAAATATGCTCTCGAAATTTTAACGAACTATGAAATGGATACGTCTAACCCTGTAGATACACCAATGGTGGATAGATTAAAACTGGATGAGGACCCCATAGGGACTTTAGTTGACCTGACTTGGTTTCGAGGTATGGTCGGCTCATTAATGTACCTCACTGCCAGTAGGCCAGACCTTATATTCGCCGTGTGCATGTGTGCTAGGTATCAGGCTAAGCCTACTAAAAAGCACCTTGAGGAAATTAAGCGAGTCTTTTGATACCTTCGCGACATCATTAACTGGGGGTCTTTGGTATCCGAAAGATACCGCTATGGCACTAACAACCTATGCAAACGCTGACCATGCAGGTTATCAAGATACAAGGAGAAGTACGTCAGGAAGTGCTCAGTTTCTTGGAGACAAATTAGTGAGCTATTCATCAAAGAAGCAGAAAAGTACTACCATCTCAACCATAAAGGCTAAATACATTGCCATGTCTGGATGCTGTGCTCATATACTTTGGATGAGGTCACAGCTAACGGACTATGGCTTTGCATTCAATAATATTCCTCTGTATTGTGATAACAAAAGTGCTATCGCCCTCTGCTGCAACAATGTCCAACACTCCCGGTCTAAGCACATCAACATACGTCACCATTTCATAAGAGAGCAAGTAGAGAATGGCATGGTCGAACTTTACTTTGTGACAATGGATTATCAACTTGCGGACATATTCACATAGGCATTACCAAGAGAGCGATTCAAATTTCTTCTCTCGCGACTTGGAATGAAAAGTATGTCTCCGAAAAGTCTCTAACATCTTCAAGATGGAGAGGATGAGTAAAGGATGGTCTTCATGTATCCTATGTACATATTTAAAAAGAAAAAAAAATACAAAAATATAAAACCTACAAAAATCATAAAAAAAATCAGAAAATAGAAAATACCAAAAATATATTTCAAGACATGTCTTCTGAAAATCGATAATATTTACGGACCTAGAAATGTCATTCAATAATGACACGGGTCTTTAAATAAAGTTTGAACAGAAGTTCAAACCTTTTAAAACATGTCTTCATGGCTTGCAGTTATTTCAGACTGCAACTCGCTTTTCAATCTGAGGAAAGCATGTCGTCAAAAAGACAAGTGTTCCTAACATCAGGTAATTAATTTTTCCCGGGCATGGATTACTTTATATCCATGCATCATGGGAATAATGTACATTTCAGTGTATATTTCTTCTTTAAGAAGATAAATCTTCTTTTTAACCAAACAATTTTTCTTAAATGATTCTTCAAAATTATTTGTGTTAACTACGGTGGAAAAAGTGTTGTTGAAAATTAACCAGTTCGTGCTTTTACAATAAAATTTTCAACTCAAACAACGACTACTGCTCTTTAAATAGAAAATGGGTCATTGTTTGAGGGGGAGAGTGATTTCAAATTTATTTCATCTAACGGGGTTTTTTAAATTAACATAAAAGGTTTTTGTATTTGAATGGGGTTATAATTTAAGGGGGAGTTAATTAATATTAACTCAACTAGCCAAGGTTGTCAGTTGTTAGAAAGTTTAGGGACTTATGTGTAATTTGATACTTGTTTCCTAGATTTTACCAACTACAGGGACTAATTCTGCCAAAACCCTAACTTGTTTTAACCTTATAATACTTTAACCAAGTAATGAAAGAAGTTAGAAAGCCCAAGGACCAATTCTGCCAATCTAGAAACTTGGGAGTATAAAAGGCGGCGGTTTTCCTAAGTCGGTCAAACATTCCTGTTTCTAGTCAAACATAAAACTCACACATACTCACTCGCAAATCGCCACCTCGATCGCCACCATTCGATTCTTGTTTTTTGTGATTTTATTGCTAAGGTATCACTTAAACTTCGTTCTATATCCTTAGATCTATCTATAACTTAAAGGAATCGAATGAAAATACATTAAATCACTAGAAACGAACCAAGTTATTTTTGAAAAAGGTAATGATGTTTGGAAATGGTGATTGGTGGTTGGGATAGATGCGTTTAGGGCTGTTAAACACTCGTTCAAAACTATTTTTAAATAGATCAAACATATTTGTATGATATGATTGATGTTGTATGCGCTTTTAATCGAAATCGTTATGTGTGTTTATGATGATGTTTTTGTTGCTGGGATTTGATCCTTAGGGTATGATGATGTAGTTTTGATGTTCGTTTGAGATCCCCATTCACTTGATTGCTTGAATTGATGATTGTCGTGTATAGTTTGACTTTTGAAAGTCAAATGTGGCTTGTTGCTATTGAAATTAGTATAAATGCGTTTAGTAGTAGTTTAGTAATCACTCTTGTTGGTCAACTAAAATAACCCTATCTACTAGCATGGATAACTTTGATCACGAAGAACACACACCACGGCAGCAATAATGACTCAAAGAAAAGGAAGAAAAGAAGCACAAGCACAAGGTATAAACCCTAACCAAACATTTTATTAGTATTGAAAGAATGATGTGACTAGATCCCTCCCCCTCACCTCCTTTTATAGAGATGAGGGGAAGAACAAACCCTAAAACACATGGGCTAGACTTGGGACACAAGTTAACCCATGACAACTTAACACTTGACTACCCTGGAATTTTGCTAAAATAAAGACTAAACATAACAATTTCCACCTTAGGCTTTATATTAGCCCACACCAACATTTAGCAACTCCAAGAAATGTTGTAATTGGAGTCCAGGTACCACCTTCGTCAAGGCATCCGCAGCTTTATGTTTAGTACCCACCTTCAGAACTTTAACCGTCTTTGCTTCCAAGACCTCTCTGATAAAGTGATAACGCACATTGATGTGCTTAGTCCTTTCATGAAAAACATGATTCCGCGATAAGTGAATCGCGCCCTGATTATCACAATTAACTGCCACAGTGTTAAGCTCTACGCCTAACTCTTCCAAGAGTCCCCTTAGCCAAATAGCTTCCTTCACAGCCTCCGTAAGGGCCATATACTCTGCCTCTGTAGTTGAAAGTGCCACCACGTGTTGTAGCGTTGCCTTCCAGCTTACAACACATCCCTGTACTAAAAATGTGTAACCAATGATAGACTACCTTTATCCGGATCCTTAGTGTAGTCTGAATCAACAAAACCTGTTACGTCCACATGGTTGCCACGATTTGTACCATACACCAAACCCACATTTGTAGTACCTTGCAAATATTTCAAAATCCACTTCACTGCTTCCCAATGATTTTTTCTCGGATTCACCAAATATCTGCTAACTACACTTACCACATACGCTATGTCTGGTCTCGTGCACACCATCAAGTACATTAAGCTCCCAACTGCATTTGGATACGGTACCTTACTCATCCTTTCAACATCATAATCCCTAACTGGGCTATCCTTCAATGACAGCTTGAAGTGCCCACCCAATGGCATCTTAAACGATTTCCTATTGCCTATTCTAAAATTATTCAAAATCTTAAAAATGTACTCGGATTATGACACCCTCAAAATCTTGTGACTCCGATCCTTGATGATCTCCATACCAAGAATCTTCTTTGCTTCCCCGAGCTCCTTCATGTCGAACTCCTTTTTAAGCAAAGACTTGGTAAACCCAATCTCAGCCTTGCTCTTATAAGCAATCAACATATCATCTACATATAACAATAGATAGATATACTCACCTGGTGCATAACTCCTATAATATACGTAGTTGTTGTAATTGCTACGCTTGAACCCGTTGCTCAGCATATACTCATCAAACCTCCTATACCATTTCCTAGGTGACTGCTTCAAACCATAAATAGATTTCTTTAACAAACATACCTTGTTACCTTGTTTATATCCCGGTGGATGCTTCATGTAGATCACTTCTTCAAGATTTCCATGTAAAAATGCCGTCTTTACATCAAGCTGCTCTAGCTCATAATCTTTACACGTAGTCAATGCAAGTATAACCCGAATAGATATGTGTTGAACTACCAGAGAAAATACTTCATTGTAATCAATACCTGCCCTTTGTGTGAATCCACGAGCCACCAACCTTGCCTTGTACCTAGGCTTTTGAACTCCTTTAATCCCTTCATTTATCTTAAACAGCCATTTACAGCTCACCAGCTTTTGCCCAGTTGGATGATCTACTAATTCTCAGGTCTTGTTCTTCCTAAGAGAATCCATCTCTTCTTTCATAGCAGCTTTCCACTTAGAACTGTCTTCACAAGCAACTGCCTCTTCGTATGTCAATGGTTTATGAGTATCTTCTTCCTCTGTTGCAACAAACGCGTAAGCAGCCATATTACTTTCATCTCGAAACCTCAAAGGTTTCATTCTTGTCTTTGGCTCTCTATCCCAAACCAACTGATAATCTGTGAGATCTGGTGGCTGATAGGTTTCTTGATCCCCTGCATCTTCATCTACTCCATCTTCCTGATCTGTCTGATCTTTCTCAGGCGTATGATTATTTAACCTTTGCAGTTCCACCTCAACCTGTAATTCCTCAACAGACTTATCAACACGTGCACTAGAATCCTTCAACATGTCTTTGTACATGACACTTTCATTGAAGACCACGTTCCTACCAGTGACTATTTTAGGTGATTCATCATCAAACCTATATAGTCTGTACCCCTTCACACCCTCGGGATATCCTAAAAGAACTTATTTTATCGCTCTCGGCTCGAGCTTACCTTGTTTATCATGTGGATATGTGACACAGCCGAAAATCCTCAACATCCCATAATCACTTGGATATCCTGACCACATCTCCATAGGTGTCTTTTTCTTAATCGCTATCAATGGTGACCTATTAATAAGATATGCGGCCGTACATGTCGCTTCAGCCCAGAAGGTCTTGGGCAATCCAGACCGAATCAATAAACAGCATACCTTATCCATGAGAGTTCTGTTCATACATTATGCTAGCCCATTCTGTTGCGGCGTCCTAGCAACTGTCAGATGTCTAGCAATCCCACTCTCAATGCATAGCTGCTCAAACTCCCGGTTACAAAACTCAAGACCATTATCTGTCCTCAGCTTCTTAACCGTCCTCTCAATCTAATTCTCTACTAACTGCTTCCACTCTTTGAACTTTCCAAATGCTTCATGTTTGAACCTGAGGATATAAACCCATACCCTCCTGGAATATCAACAATAGATAATAAATACCTCTTACCCCCTAATGATTCCACCTGGACGGACCCCATAAGTCTGAATGAACATAGTCTATAACTCCCTGAGTAGTGGGCCTTCCTACACCGAACTTGACTCGATGTGACTTTCCCCGAACACAATTTTCACAAAAATAGAGCTTACCTAGACTTTTCTTGCCAAACAGCCCCTGCTTTTCCAACACTTGTAGTCCCGCCTCGCGGATATGTCCTAGTCTTTTATGCCAAACCTACACAAGATTATCTGTTTCTTCAACACTAGCATTAAGCTCACCTGCCATTGCATGGCCATCCAAAGTGTATACGCAATTATCCCTTCGTATTCCAGATAAAATAACCCCGGAACCATTAATCACCTTAATTTTGCCCGACTGCAATTTTACGGTATATCCCTCTTTTTAAAGAGTTCCTAGAGATATCAAGTTTCTTTTCAATTCAGGAATATACCTGACATTGTGTAACATAAAACTTGACCCATCCTTTAGTTGTATCCTCACCTTGACAATGCCTCTGATCTTACACTCCCTGTTGTCACCCAACTATACACTGCCCCCATCGTATTCCAAAAAATTAAAAAGTATATCTAACCTGGGTGTCATGTGGTATGAACATCCCGAATCCATGATCCAATATAGCAGAGCCTGTACACGTGCACTCATCACCATCATCACCTCAGAATCGTCATATGTCGAACCACTAGAGCTTGGTTGCTCATCTTTTTTTGACGTAACCTGTTGACTTCTTGCGATTATTCTTTGGACAGTTTTTCTTTAAGTGATCCTCAGATTGACAAATATAGCACTTGAGTCTTCCACCTCGAGACTTCAATATAAACTTTCCCCTTGACAAACGTGAATCCCTACGATCAGTTCTTCCCCTCACATATAACCTTTCACCATCATCCCCCTTCGCCTTAGACCTTTCTTTGATTTCCTTTGAATTTAGTGTGGCTATCACGTCCTTCAAAGTCAAAGCTTCCTGTCCATAGAGCAAGGTATTCACAAAGTGTTTGTATGATGTTGGTAAAGAAGTGAGTAATAATAAAGAAAGATCTTCATCCTTAAATTTTACCTCAATATTTGCTAAATCAAGAACGATTTTGTTGAACTCATCTATATGCTCGGAAATCTTTCGTCCAGCCAGCATGTAGAATGTATACAACTTCTTCTTTAGGCATAACTTGTTGGCCAATGACTTTGTCATGTACAAAGTCTCGAGCTTTGACCAAACCCTTGCTGCAGTCGTCTCCCCGGTAACCTCTCACACATTCTTGTTACCTAAACACAAAATCACGGCACTGTGAGCTTTCTTTTTTAGCTCAGCTTTCGTTTGAGCTTCCATATCCATGGGTAAAACCTCCAGAGCTGCCTCACATCCATGTTGGATTAATAAAGCACGCATCTTGATCCTCCATAACCCGAAATCACCAGTTCTATTGAATTTTTTGATGTCAAACTTAGCTCCCGTCATTCTTTAATCCCTTTTATTAATTTGCTAAACCTTGTGAAAAACCTCACAATCACAAATCAACAAAGTCCCTTGTGCAAAAATAATATCCTTCAAATTATATTAAATTTAAATTTTTCAATATACCTTAACTTCTTTTGTCCAGCCAAGAATTAAAAAATCAGTTAGAATAAAACTTTTGAAGTAATGTTTACCTTATTGCAAAGCAAACCCATGTGATGCCTTTATCCTAAAAAGAAAACAACCCTTCTTCTTTTTAGTCAAAAAGTCACGTGTCTGTGTCCCTTTTTTTTCCTTTGTCTTCAACCTCACAAAGAACAAAAAAAACAAGACACAACCTGTTCGAATTCTCCAATTAAAGAATCAAACAAAACCTTCAACCTTTGTCGATAAAATCAACAAACCCTCTAAGTCGATACTGCTGCACCCTTTTCGTTCAAGATCCGAACAACAAGAACCTTTTCAAGATTGATCCTATATAACTAGAGAACCCCGCAAATCGAGCTCTTGATACCACTTGTTGAATTTTAGTCGACCAACAACCCTGGCTACTAGCACGGATAACTTCGATCACGAAGAACACACACCACGACAACAATAATGATTCAAAGAAAAGGAAGAAAAGAAGCACAAGCACAAGTTATAAACCCTAACCAAATGTTTGATTAGTATTGAAAGAATGATGTGACTAGATCGCTCCTCCACCTCCTTTTTATATAGATGAGAGGGGAGAACAAACCCTTAAACACATGGGCTAGACTTGGGACATAAGTTAACCCATGACAACTTAACACTTGACTACCCTGGACTTTTACTAAAATAAAGACTAAACATAACAACTCTTGAGTGCCTAAACTCTATTGCATGCCCCCCTTTGGTTCCTTAAGGTTTTTTGTGGCTTAAAATGGTAGCGTAAGGCTTAATTCTAATGTAATGTGAAGGTTTAGGATGTTATAATTGCTTGCAAGGAGATTAATAAGATCTAGGATGCCTTGGATTGTGTTTTGATTTGCCAAATTATTAGATAAATGATGTTTGCATTAGGTGTTCTTCACAGCGGTTTGCTGTGAGAGTGATATTCTTGATAGCGGTTTGCCTTTTGACATTCTCAATAGCGGTTTGCCGAACTGTCACTAAGTAGCGGTTTGCCATGTATTTCTAGGTAGCGGTTTGCATTATATTTTAATATTTTAATAAAGCAAGGAAACCGCTGCATGGCAGCGGTTTGGTGGTTTACTCTTTTAACATTAAAATATTCAAACCTTTATTTTGAATTTTTTTTAAATGGCAGCGGTTTGATTAAAATGAATATAATATTCATGGCGGTTTGGTTACAACAGTTTTATTAAAATGAATTAATATTCATAGTGGTTTGGTCGAGGCGGTTTGATTTAAAAGATTAAAATACTATTTTCTTATAATAATAAATTTTATTTATGGCGGTTTAGTGGCTTGCCACATGGCGGTTTACCCAAACCACTATGTGGCGGGTTGGTAACCTGCTACATGACGGTTTACCTAAACCACCATATGGCGGTTTGATAAACTGCTGGGCATCGGTTTGGGCCAATCCCTTATGACTTGGCCCATTAATCCCATTTTCCACTTGAGGCCCATTCCAAAGGCCTAATTACATAACTAACTCCCATCCGGGCATAGTTAACTTGTGATTCTGGACTTTGACCAAAGTTAACCAATGTTTATTATTAGAGTGACTAAAGCCAATAAACAAGGAATCAATGTGAGATATCTCATCAAACTTGAGTTAATCATAACCCAATCAAACATGGTATTGTAAATCATAAACAAGGCTAACATTCTTATCTAACATCAAATATCTGCTACTTTGTCTATCTTTGTTGATACTCTTAAGCATATAAGATGGCTGAAGAGAATGTTCCCACTAATGCTCCTACAAGATCTGACGAACAGATTCTTCCATTCAATGCATGGCTACCTGTTGGAAAGGGAAATCTTCTCTTGGATCTACAAAGATTGCAAAAGAATCCCATCTTCCGTATTTCCGTTGACATTCTCCAGAACACTAATTTCTTTAGGGCATTCACTGCATCAGCAAATGTTCCAACTATCTACATTTAGCAATTTTGGAATACCCTTGCATAGGATACAAAGACTGGGGAATATAGCTTCCAACTGGATGAACAGTGGTTCACACTTAATGTTGATCTTCTTAATAAGGCTTTTGAAATTACCCCTGTAGACTTAGCTCACCCATTTGTGTCACCTCCAGCTGATGAACAGGTTATGGACTTTATGAACAAACTAGGCTATCCAGAAGAAATTCACTTTGTTTCTAAGATGCATGTGAATAATCTATATTAGCCTTGGAGAGCTATTCTGTCTTTGATCACCAAATGTTTAACTGGCAAGACTTCTAGCAATGACCAACCCTGACACCCTGTACTTCAAATGTTATGGGGTATTGTCACAAGATCCATTATTGACTATGCAAAACTTCTCTGGGAAGAGTTTGTGCAAGCTATTTATATTTTCTTTGCTCATCAGGCCAACCTTAACATTCCTACCAAGAAGGCAACGCCTTACGTCATTCCTTACTGCCAGTTCACAAAACTTATAATATTTTATTTGGGAAGTGAACATAATATTCACAAAAGACCTGGGTCTCCGGTTCACGTTACAGGAGATGACTTTCTTCTTGGCAATCTTAAGTTCATCCCCAAAGGCGAAAAAGATGAGTTTTTTGGAAAGTCTATTCCAAAAGAATTGATTACGAAAGCCATTCAAAATTCATCATGCTACCAACAGTATTTGGAAATGGTTGCTCGTAAACCCACTACTAAAGAGGGTGGACAGAAGAAGACGAGTTCTAAAGCTGACAAGCCTACACCTGTCAAGAATCCTGCACCAGCCAAACAAACAAAGCCTGTGAAAGAGAAATCCACCAAGCCTGCTCCCTCAACGAAAGCCAGCAAGGGTAAAGTGTTAAAAGTTCAAAAGGGAAAGAGGTCCGACCGTCTTGTTGACGAAGAAGATGAAGAACCTCAACCAACTCATGAACCTCATATAGAAGATGATGAGTACAATCTACAAAGAGGTATTCAGATAAGTTTGGAATCATTTCAGGCACCCGTCAGCGCAGTGGCTATTCGTAAACCTACCTCAGGTGTCACCCGAAGCCTCCCAGTAGTTGAAGGAAAAGGGAAAGGCATTGCAATAGACGAACTGGCTGCATAATCACTTCTTGAACTACAACAGCCAAAGAAAAAAAGGACCACGGATTAATACATTTTTCAAAGGCGGACTCCAGTAACTGAGGAAGCATCTACTGGACCCTCTGCACAACCTTAGGATGATACATCCACAAATGTGGTTTGTGATACTCTGTCTCCTGCAGATGCTAAAACTAGAGCTGATAAGGAAAAATCTAACAGTGAGGGTGATAATGAAATTCTTAATGTTGATGAAGAACGAGGTGAGAATGTTTCTAACACAGTGGCATTGGAGGAAAGAACGGTTAAACTTGATGAAGGCCAGACTGGATCAGACTCTAGTAATACACTCGAGTCTCGACCTCTACCAGATGAAGACCAGGCTAGATCAAACCCTGGACCAAGTCATGTGGCTCTTGCTAGACCAAACCCTAAGCCCATGCACGAAGACTTCATCGTTACAGTTTACCCCAAAGTTCACGAAATCTTGAAGCATACTACTGAGGAACATGTATTCTTTGAGAATCCACCAAGCTCATCAGGGACTCTTTCATCAATGAAGAATCTTGATGATGCTTTTACCTTTGGTGATCAATTCATTAATGACAAACCAACTGAAGAAGAACCAAGTAAAGCTAATATGGAATCTGAAGTTGAATCCATGGTAACCATTCCTATCCATCAAGCTTCTTCATCAGCTCCTCCACTATCCACTCCCATCATCAATCTCACAACTCCTAAGCTAATATCTCCTCCTGTTTAAGAACCAGTCTTCACAGCAACAACATCAACAACAACAACAACAACACTAAATCTACTACCACCACCTCCACAACAACAAAGTACTACAGATCCTGAGCTAGCTAATCGTGTCTCTGCACTAGAAGAGATATGTGCTAACTTGGTGAAGAAAAACAAGCATCAAGATCAGACTACTCAAGCTCTCTCATCTAGAATGTTCATGTTGGAGAATCACGATCTTTATTCTAAGATTGACAGTTACATCATTGAGACCGTTAAAGAATCTATACAAAACGTTCTCCAAGCTCCAGTTTGTGAACGCTTCAGAGAGTTGTCAGAATTTGAGATGAAAGAAATTCTTCGTGATCGGATGTTTAAAAGTGGCTCCTACCGATCATAGCCTAAACATGCAGCTCTCTACGAAGCTCTGGAGGCATAGGGAAGAGTTCGTTGAAGCAACAGCCAAGCCTCGAAAGAGATTCTGTGATGACCAAGATCCTCCTCCACCTCCTTCAAAAGAGTCGGACCAAAAGAAGAAGAAAAGCATGATTCTGACACATCTGGTTCAAAACAGTCTCAGGCTCAAACGTCCTTAGCCTGGAAGACTTCTAACACAAGAGAAGCTCCTTCTAGCTCCTCAAAGCAAAGGACTGCCCCTCAATCTGAACAGACTGTTAATGATGTTCCAATACCAGATGATGTGTATATCTTAGACACACAGGATACTGATGCTGCCCATCTTCTAAAGATCAAGACCAAACCAGACTGGTTAAAGCCTGTACTAGAGGAAGAAAGTCCAGAAACACTTAAACCGGACTGAGCCATTCCTCCGAATGACTTTTCTGAAACTGCAAACAACTGGGCTAATGCTATTTCCAATGCGTATAAAGACCCAGAGGAGAACAAGATAATTTAGAAAACTAGAGATATGGGATCTATCATCAAATGGTTTTGCAAGCATATTGGGAAATCGAAGCTCAACAAAGCTGATTTGGAAGTTCCAACTTTCAAGGTAGTCAGACCATTTCACAAGAACATCATTTCCCTTGAATATCAGATAGAAGAGTGTCACTTGCTGCTTACAGATCAGATGGATTTGGTTAATCCTGAGGGTAATCGGGTTATGCCTGACGTAAGCAAACCATTACCTTTAGGAGGTCTACCAGGTCAGGTAACAATCCAACCATAATACCTTTTCAATAAAGATCTGGAATATCTTGTATCAGGTGATAAAGATAGAAGGAATTCTCCATCAATATCCAAGATGAAAGTAGTTTACTATCTAGAATTTAGGCTCAAAGAACTAGTACCTTCACTGTAGATTGAAAGTGAACTTGAATACGATATTAGTGCAGCCTATGGTATCTCACACTGGTGGTTCAAGCACAAGGAATTCTACATCATAAGACACAGTGCCCCCTTTGATCATCATGCAGTCAGATCTCACATGCGTATTCTTAGTGTTGTCAGTCTTAAGACCTTCTCAAGATACGGTTACACATACTTGAAAGAGATTGTTCTACGCAAAGCTGATTACAAAGAATACAAGATCTCGGAAGCTGACTTCAAAAATTTGCATCCGAATGATTTTGAAGACCTGTAACTGATTCATCTTTAAGGCAATCTCAACCACTTATCTGGTGCTTACAAGGTTCACCTATTCAACGCAATCAACTTGTGGATTAGGAACATAGTCATCAGAAAACGCGTGGAAGACTTACAGCTCAGAATTGAGAGTTATCAAACAAAGCTCAACCTTACTCAACCGAGCTGGGATGCATTTGATTTTCTCTTAAAATAAGATTACACCATTGTCCACAATCCAAGGGCCATAATCTACAGAGACAGGAACAATCAAAAGAAGATGATGAGGGAGTCTAAAGTACACAAGTTCAGTGATGATACGTTGACAAGAATTCTAGAAAAGCTGGATCATATGGTTAAAGACTTTATGCTATTTAAGTTTAATCCTAGCATGGAGAATAGAATTTGGTCCGAGGATGATAAAAGGAGGAGTAAAGAGTTTATAGAGGTGGTTGAGAGAAGGCTTAAGATTCAAAGAATCTCCAGGAATCTGGAAAGCTTTGTTAGTGGAAGGTTAAGAGATGTTGACTACAGACTCATCCAAAGAACTAGATGATTTCATCATTCCAACACTCATGTTAATATCATCTTATTTCGTATAATATATCTTGTACATTAATTATTATTATGTAGTGTATCTTTAGGTGTTAAGTGTCAGTGTATAAATTTTTCATGAGTTTTTCGTTAAACTTAAAATCTTTCAAAATTATTATACTTGACACTCACGCATACCTTCATAGATTAAGGGGGAGCATTAATATGTTCCCTCATCGGCTTGTAAATAATCAGCACATTTTTCTCCTAGTTTTCCTAAAATATTTGAATAAATTGATATCTATAAAATCAAAGGGTTTGAAATTTTTGATAAGGGGAGAAAATGTGATTAAAATATGAAAACTTATAAAAATGTGATTTTATAGACTCACATCCTCTGTGTGCTAAAAATTTTCGTATATCGATGCACATGTTGAGGGGGAGCGTTACAAATGGTTGTATGGCAAGGACAACAGTACCAAAAGACCAACCATGCATTTAATTTTATCAGAGTCATAAGGTTGGTAAGGTTAGGTATCTGTTCCCATGATCCAGCCACTAGTTAGTGTAAGAGTCCTTAGGTATAATATAAAAAAGGAGTAAAAGTGAGAATAAGGGAATAGTGCCAACTGAGATGGAGCTAGTACTGGAACAAACCCAACAAGGTACTAGTAATGAAGTCTCGGTAAGCACTGTAAGGGTTGAAGAATGAAAAATAATTGTAAGGATAAAGGGTGAAAAGAAAGAAGCCCTCGATACACTTAGGCAGAAACCGGGTCAATACATCTGCTGTCAGAATCACAATGATGATTGCTAACATTGAAGAAAGTCATCATAGACCCAGTGATGTAATGCACAACCCTCCCTAGCCACTCAGAATCTCTCAAAATATTTCTGTTTCATTTCTTACGGAGACTAAACACGTTATCTATTGACTTTCTCACTCCGAGTTAGTTGATATTGAAAAGGTGACAGTCCGCTCTAGCCTCCGAACACTAAAACCAAAATGCACAATTGAGTCTAGAGCCAAGAGATCATCCATAAATCTCATTAGGACACTATTCTAATTTACTTGTCATTCACACACTGTGAAAACAAGGATTATCATAAGAGTCCTACGCATTATCCTTGTGGTATTGCCAGAACATCCGAGTGATACTTAAGTATTCACAGTGAAGATGGAAATCCTGTTTGAGCCAACATTAAACAAGCTCTTGGTAGGTGACTTATGAGATCCTGAATGGATCAAACTTGTAACACTGGATATCGACTCGGTCCAGCTTATGAATTAACGGTTGATGAATTTTAATAAAAGCTTAAAAAACTCTCAATGTGTTACAAAAACACTTTCTCAAGTGACACGTCGAATGATTTTCAAATTAATTTTCTCTTCAATTGGTGAGACTATGTCTAACTGATTCACTCATACTATGTTGTCTGCTTTGAGACGCTCTGGTATTGAGAACGGCTAGTGCAGCTGTGAAACCCTGTCAAGGAGATTCTTTGGAATTCTACCTGATCACAAGCAGTATTTATACTAATAAACGGGGAACCGTGGTTATTACAACCGTATTCGGCGTAAGTGAACAAAGACTCTTTCATTTATTACTAACGTATACCTGTAGGTATTCCTGACGGTAGCAGCTGGTGGCCGGAGACAAGTCGGATTCATAACCACATGCTCATACTCGACAGACACATCCAAAGACATCATGAAAGCTCAAGTATATGTTTCAAAGCTTCTGCAACTCTGATATCACACGTCCTTCTTAAAGTGACCAAGTATTAAAGTTAAAAGAACTTCAGGAACAAAGAATATTCAAACTTTCAAGATTAAGAAAGGTATGAGCATGTCGGTATAGAAGTCACAAGCCCAAGATGGCGAAAGAGCACAAGATGATGATTAGAGATTAGTTTTGGCTGATGATCTCAAAGAAGCTCAAGATCACACACAAGTCGAGTTAAGGAAAAGCTCAAGATCAAAGATCAAAGATCTCTTCATCAAAATATAAGATATCAAATGAAGAATCAAAGACTACGAGCTAGAACACAAGAACAATCATAAGATTGATGAGCTTAAGATTAGTATTTTCTAGGGTGACCTCCCTTGGGAGGATATTGTTAGATATAAGAAAAAGACTCGGTCACCTCATGTATTTTACAGTTTATCGTAGCTCGTAGTTTAATGTTAATCATATAACAAACGATATTGGGTCGGGTATTAAACCTGCACGTGTAAGCCCATACCAAAGCCTAAGGGCCAATTTGTGTAAGCACTATTTAAGCCTCTTCCATGCCATGGAAGAGGTGGTTAGTCATTTCATAATACAAGCATTCTATTTTCTCTTACTAGAAAGTTTCTCTCTAGCATTCTCTCTCTAAAGAAATTGGATTAACCCAAATCTACCATTGTGTTATGATATTCAAGTTCCTACATATTCAATCTTCGTATATGGTGATCGTTCCTCCATTTGGAGATGCAACCCTAATAATCTTTCTATCTCATGTAGTTCTAATCTTGATATTTGGCCAACGATTCCCTTCTTCAATGATTTCTTCAGTAACAAATTGTTCTCCATCTATAAATTCTACGACTAGCACTCTATCAAATCTCTTCGATTCATGATTTACACAATGGTACGAAGAAGAAGTCGCAAAATATCTTTTGGCACTAGACGTCAAACGTGAGAAAGTCCTTCATTCTCCTTTCACGTTGATCTTTCCAACTTTCTTTTGACGAATATATCGACCTTTGTTAGTCCACAAGAAATAACAATTACCATAAATTAGCTATGCAGTGCAGCCTCAAATAAAGCGACCTAATCGATTGCACTAGTAACAAGTGTTCGTGCCAATCTACATCAACTCATACCCTGTTTCGTGCAAGCCATTTCGGATTCTGATGAAGATCGTATAAAAAACGACTGATCCTCCTCTCCCCGATAGATACATGATGTTCTGCAACACGACACCTCCTCCCCCATCGTCTTTACTAATTTCCCTCTGAACGACTCACTTGCCTCGACTGTACCCCTAACCTCCTTCGCTAATCTCATCAATCTAAGCCGTAGATACCCATTCGTTTATTTTGAGCGAACCCAAGATTGAGCAGACTTTTTAAAAACGTTAAGTTTGTAATAACAACTTAATGCTTAGCTTAATTTCATGACAGTTCTTGTTTGATTGCATTGTGGAGTTAAGTTAGATTTAAAGTTGATTACTTAGCTTAAGGTTTATGATAATTTAGCTCAAGGACGGGAAAGCTTACCCTCACCAATATAGCTGCCTAAAAGTTACTTTAGACTGACACTCCTTTTCACTTAGTAGGATAAGCTTGGATATAAATGCCATGATTCCAACTTTTAGTAGTATTTGACCATGCCACATAACCTATGACCACAACACTGAGTATTGATTTGACTTCTAACTCTTTCATGATAAAATTGACCTCCATTGAATTCTAAGTACAAGCGTTAGTCTTTTACAATAAGAAAAGATAAAAAAATTTGATTCTAATATAGTAGACTAGGTCGTTACACTGGACTAGCAGTTTCATACCTTGACCTATGAACACTCTTTGGATTTTAGTGGTTAGCACATGATGAACCCTAAGTAAAACCTACCCGACAATTAACTAGTTATCACCCCATAAAAATTCAGTTTGATGATTGATTCCATGTTAGGGAAGAACCAAACGAAATGCTCGTTAGGAAAGTCAAGCAACTTAGACGAGATAATATTTTGATTTAAACTTAGAGAAACCTTTTAGAGCCATATAGGAATCTAACATAGGACAACATAAGTGGTTAGAATTGCTTACTAACTCTGACTATACACACCGAGACCACCTTAGGATGATGAATGACCATAAGAATCTGAGACTTGGTTAGTGTTCAAGTCACCACGCCCTACGCATACGCATGAGACGAGCATCCAAACATCACACCAGGAAGAAATGAGAAGATTTGACCTTACAAGGTACAACATAAGTCAAATTTCACTTTTGCCTTAAATCAACTAAACGCACGGGAACAAGGATCATTGACTGCGTTTGTAATTATTTGACCCACTCTGAAGTCAAGCCGAACATCGAAGACCGTTAGAACTAGTCTTACAACCAGGAAAGCCGACAACCTGAAAACGTTAGATAATCGACAGCGTCTCCCCGATGAAATATTCGTCACCCCCTCTAGAAGATATCCAAGCCAGAGATTAGACTAAACCATGATAGAAAAACCAGTAGAAACACTTTCGAGAAGCCAAAGAAATGAAAAGAAATCATATATCGTGCTAAACGCCCTTACCTCTTCCTCCTACACCACAACATCTGATAATTCGAGTTAAATTTTAGGACAAAATTCTCTTAAGGGGGTAAGACTGTGATAACCGGTGATTTTCCTAAGTTGTAGTGTTTTATAATACTATGACTTTATATTTTCATATTACTATCTCATTGGATTTCTATTGCACTACTCAGATTTTGATTCTTGTTGACTTTTGTTGTTTTTGACGAGACAGTTACCGTGCTGAAGGTTGTCAACTGATAAGTTTCTAAGTTAGTAATTCACTTTATGCTTGAATTATTACTTTTTAAACATTTACGTTCACTTTAAACTATTTACCGGGAAGTCATTTCGCTAACAACGAAAAATGTCAAACAACGCACCCCGGCACGTCAAATTATTGTCTATACTAAATTAAAACATTTTAACTTTGAATTTATTTCTTTTGATATTTTAAGACTACTAAACTAATTTATAACACTTACTAAATGTTGGTTGAGGGGTGGGGTGTGCGTGGGGGGGGAGGTCTTGCAGGGGGCAGTGCAAAGGTACGGTGTTCTTAAAAACTAAGCACATTACAAATCCCGAGATGAGTCTAAAAATCACAAATAGGATGCCCTTTTTGGTCCCTATTTGGACCGGCCCCCTTGGAGACACAATTGCAAAATTGTGGATCTTGTGGTGTACATATTGTCCATATCTTCATTTTGAAAACACACACAAACACCAAAAACACACATCAAGAATTCTCTCATTTCCTCTTTCTCTTTGGGTCGGACGCACACAACAAACACACCAAAACCATACTTTTTTTCATCTTTTCTCAAGAACATGGAAGCTTAAATACACTCGGGTTAGTTCTAGTGATCGTTGGGGTAAATAAAACAACGTTTGGGTTGCTTGGTTAGCTTTAATCTCCTCCTAAAACCCTCAATTTTGTAAGTAATCATTTCTTAATAATACTTGTACTTTCGTTAATCTTATGTTATATAAACACTAGTTATACAACTATTTTTGTAAAGTAAAAAGTTATAAGTTTGCAAATCTATAAAAATGTTCTTAAAGGGTACTCATAAAATGTTTAGAACATAGGTAAAGTATCATTGTAATATTATGGTTGTGTTGGTGAAATAAAACTTTTGGTCATAAGTACTTATTGTGACAACCGTAACTTGAGCAGGTTAGTCAAACTGTTAGAGTTGGCTAAAGTATTTATATGTGTTATAATTGTGTGCTTCTGTGATCGTATATGAGTATTTGATATCAATTCGTGATGCGTGTTCATCTATTAGTGATTGAGTTTTGGTTTTGGTAGCTATTTCATTTCATTCACATTTTGTGACAATAGAAATAATAACATGATTTTATGCGATATCGTGTAATTTGGTGAATAGTTGATATATGAGCGTAAAGAGTATATAATGTATTATTAGGTTTTAGTTAAGTCTAGTATTTAAATTAATTAAGCGTCGGTTTTTCTAAATTAGGAAAGTAATTTATAAAATGAAATTTATAAATAATAAGTTTAAAACTAGTTTTTATTTAAAAGGTTTGCAAAATTAATAAGGGTTTTAAGTAAATATGTAACAAATATAGTTTTTTTATATAAAAAAATATAAATAACATGTATATATGAATATATTTCAAAATTTTATAAAAAAAAAAAAAAAAAAATATATAATTAAGGGGTGTTTGTGGGCCTTAAGAGTCTTGGCATTATAAATAAAAAAACAATAATCCTAAATCATTTTATTTCTCTTCTCTCTCTTTGTTCGGTCGTATCCCTCAAAGAAAGAAAAAAAATTAATCAAGAACTGTGATTCGTGTGTATCGAGTAAAGATTTAGGTATGATCTTAATTAAGTTTTTGTTTAATCTTTTTATAATTAGTAACTTTATGATGAAATTAATTTAGAGTTCATAGTTTTCTATAAAATTAATGATATAAAATCTATATGGGAGTGTTCTGGATTGATTTAGAGGCATGTGAGTGTAACGGTGTATGTCTAGATCGACGTTAATTGAGTCTAGGTTTGGAGTATTTAGGTCGTGTTGATTGAATGATATTTCAATGATAAAAACGAGTTTTGAGATGAATCTTGGGCCTAAATTGAAGTTTAGAGAGTCTAGTTTCCAAAAAGTCCTGTCCCAAAAGGTTTTGAGGTCGGGAAGGTAGTCAAATAATTTTTACAAGAAAAGTTGTCATAATAGTAAATTCGGGTCAGATTTGGGTCTGATTCGGTTTATAACCCCTACTTAAAGTTGAATTGAGGTTAGCTGACTATATAATAGGTCATATTTTATGTGTCTAGTATCTTCAGATCAAAGCTACAGTCCTTGTTCTATCGTCTAAGTATTTTAGAAAAATCAACTTTTGGTGTGCGTTCAGATCCGATTTTAGTACTTTGTGATGTTGAATTTTTATAAAATGTTAGAGGCTTATATATTATTTTTCTAAAAATCACTGTAGTTCAATAACCCATTGGGAATGTAGGAATGAAAGGGGAAAGTCAATTTGATGTTTTTATTTAGTATTTGATTTTGTAGTCATAAGTGGACTACAAAATTTGCCAAAAATTTATGAATACAAGAATAAATGATTCAATGGTATTTAGAGTATAAGTGAGATAGATGATGTATGGTATAGGGTTTTTACATTTTTATATAAACTTAGTAGTCCATCAATTGATTGTTACATCGTCTTGGGAATTTAGCCTAGTCGCGTGTAACATGGGTTTTATTTGTGTTTAGTTGATTGCAAGGATATTGTGAAGTAGCTGTATATCAGGTGAGTTTCATAGTCTTATTTTTTCATTTTTTTATTAGGATGGAAATGATGTAAATGTTTTGAAATGTTTTATTGCTGTGATTATGTGTTTTTAATTGCGTATGGATATTACATGACTATTATATGACTATGTGATACATGTATTATTTGGGATCGAATGAGTACGCCTACTCAGTATGATTTGTGATATTGATTTGGGATCGGATGAGTACGCCTACTCAGTGTTGGTTATGGGATCGGATAGGTACGCCTACCTAATGTGATATGTTGTGTGATACATTTGTGGTGAGCTTGGTTGCTTATAGTGCCAACTAATCTAAGCCCGAATGCGAAATTAAGCTTGTGGATATGTTGATTTGATTTTGGTTGCATGCTAGCATAAGTTCATGATAGTTCATTATTGTCCTCCTTGTTTGTTAATTCACGTATAAAGCGAGTATTATTGAGGTTATAACAACCTCTATGACTCTAACCCAACATTATTGTTGACGTTTTAAGCATCATTTTCAGGTGAGCATCATGAGGAAAGTGAAGTTAGAAAGATTGGTTAATGCGACTGTAGGCTTGCATGCGGAGTTTCCCTAGTTTTCAATTTCGTATTTGCTTTGAATTGATTCTATAATTGTTTTAGGTTTTGGATTATTTTGTTATGTCTTTGTATTGGAGTGACTTTTTTTATCAATACAAAACTCCTTTTTTCTTATGTTTGGTATTGTCATGACACTATGTGTCCATTTTTTTAGCTTTGATTAATGCATTGTAGTTTCTCTATTGTTGAACATTGTGGTTGTGATGATTACCCATATAGTTACGAACTCGTGTTCCGCCTTGGCGGGTGTGACAGATGGTATCCAGAGCTTTGGTTATAGAGGACGTAGGTGGTTGAACCTAGGACTATAACCTAAGAGTCCCTACATATAGCCTGCATTATAAGGTTTAAGGTTTTATTCGTATGTATTATATTCTTCTAGCTTATTTCGAAGCTTTAATTATTATATTTTTTGTCTTACTAGTTATATATATAATATATACTAATACTTTATTATTATTTTAGTTATGTCTCCCCCTACCCGTAAGAAATTCCGTTTGGGAATCATTGTCCCAACTGGACTTAAGCGGTATACGGATCCAGCGACAGGGCTTAAAATGAAACGGACGAACCGCAAATGCCGAATACCCATTGATCTGTATCCGTGTCGAGTTGAGGAAAAGTTGATTATGAGAACATTTGAAGGAAAATGGATCATAAAGAAGGAAATGAGAATGATTTCAAAGGATGGCACATCTTGAATTCCCTGGATACACTTCATCTAAGAAGAGATGATTGAAGAAGAGAAAATGGAAGAGTCGAAAAAAGAATGAGATGAGGAGGCGTCAGAAATGGGGTCAACTCTGAGACCTCAGGTTTTGCAGCATTGAAAATGAAGTAGAGTCAGATTCGAGTCCACAACAAGGAGTAAACTCATGTGTTAAGGATGATGGAAGATATATTGTGACGAGTGATTCGAACCTCAAACTTTTCATTTTTAGCTATTCGCCTTTTATTGTTACCTGACACTATCATCTCATTTTCATGTTTTGAAATATTGTAGTTGTTTTTCTTCATGTTGGAGGCCAGTTTAGGAATGTTTCTTTCGGACTGTTGGAATCTTTGTAAGTTTTTTGCTATATTATGGACTTATGTATCTTTGTATTATATTCGGTGTGATGAGTGAACTGATTTGACTTATGTGTTATGTGGTGTGTTAAACATTAAGAAGTTGTCGTCAAATATGAGGTGAGTAATTTGTGAAAGGGGGCATCTTTAATTTTGGTTGCCAAACATATTTTATACATGCGCCACAACACAAAGTGGTCTTGCATTTTGACTACATGGATTGATGTTGACACGTTATATGTTGGTTATACTTGTACTTATATGGTTATGTATAGAGTGTGATAAGATTATGGGATTGGAAATCCTTATTATATTGTCTAATGTATATAAATTTTATCTTTTATAGAAATGGCTCCATCCTGATAAAGCGGTCCTAGCAACGAGGAGAACCCCGGCATTGCTGTTATCATCATGCAACAATTGCAAAAAATCATTCCTCAAATCGTCACCCAAGTAACTAATAACGTGAACAATGCTAATGGTGGAAATGGGTGGGAACAATGGATGTTCCTACAAGACATTCTTGGCTTGTAATCCTCGGTACTATGATGTGAAAGGTGGTGCGATAGCACTTACTAGGTGGATTGAGAAAATAGAGTCTGTGATAGAAAATAGTAGATGTGCAGAAAATCAAAAGGTGAAGTATGCTGCTAGTTCGTTCATAAATAAGGCATTGACTTGGTGGAACACCCAGGTTTAGGCAAGGGGTCGTGAGGCTGCTATAGGTATGTCATGGGTTGATTTCAAGGCGTTGCATGTGGAAGAGTTTTGTCCAAGTAATGAAATGGAGAAGTTGGAGAGTGAATTCTGGAATCATACTATGGTTGGGGCTAATCATGCGGGTATTACCGATTCGGTCCTGGTTTGGCCACACTAGTCATACCTTGGTAACTCCTGAGTCGTACGCGCATTAGTAAGGTATATAACGTCTTATCACCTCAAATTCGTAGAATGCTTCCGGAGCAAATCATACAACCATGATAAGGAGAGTGCAATTCTTAAGACTAGGAATACTTATCTGTATGAGGCAGGTTCCGTTGTGTGTACATGAAGGAGTAGTGAGAAAAGAAAGGAAGTGGGAGAAACAAGTAAACAAGGAGGTTTATGGAAACATAATAAGAAGGCAATAGTGGGAAAAGGATTTGTAGCGGCAACCCCTCCTAGAAATGAAAATGTGGGCTCATATTCTAAGTGTGCTAAGTGTTCTGCTTATCATCCAGAAGGTGGATCTTGCAGGTTGTGTTTCAACTGTCAGAAACCGGGTCACTCTGTCAGAGATTGTCAGGCATCGGTTAAATAGGTGGCGCCAGTTAGTGTTGTTAGAATGGGAGATAATCAAAGGGTTTGTTATGAATGTGGGAGCTCTGAACATCTTCGCAATACTTATCCTAAGTTGAACGAGCCACTTAGAAAGCAGGAAACCGTCTAGCTTTGGAGGGCAACTAAAACACCCAGAATAATGGGAATCAAGCTAGAGGAAGGGCTTTCAGTGTGAATGCAGTCGATGCTCTACAGGATCCTAACATTGTGATGGGTACTTTCTCTTTAAACGATCACTTTGCTACTGTACTTTTTGATTCTGGAGCTGATTTTAGTTTTATTATCCATGTTTGCTGCCCTTACACCTATTTCGTGCTCTACCCTCGTATTGTAAGCCCCTCTACCTACCAATCAGACTCTACCATGCCGCTCTCCAGACAGGCTCTCATCCAAGTTGATAGGATTATCCGTAGACTGTAAACTAAAAAATATGAAATTCATTGTTCATATAGATTGATACGCTGGGTCATGGAAGTTTTGATGTGATTGTAGGGATGGATTGGTTATCTAAGAATAAGGCTGAGATAGTGTGTTATGAGAAGGTGGTTAGGATACCATTGGAAGGTGGTAAGATACTTCGTGTTCAAGGGGAACTTACTTTAGGAGGCATAAAAACACTAATGAGCACAAAGGTAGATGAACCGGAGTTGAGTGATATTCCCATTGTACGAGATTTCATTGATGTATTTCTGGAAGACTTGTCAGGATTACCACCGCAACGACAAGTTGAGTTCCGCATAGATTTAATTCCTGGAGCGACGCCGGTTGCGAAGTCTCCATATCGACTAGCACCCTCAAAAATGCAAGAGTTGTCTGAATAACTTCAAGAATTGCAAGATAAGGGTTTTATCCGGCCATGTCATTCTCCGTGGGGAGCCCTAGTGTTGTTTGTTAAGAAGAAAGACGGTTGAATGCGCATGTGTATAGACTACCGCAAATTGAACAAGCTATCCGTCAAGAACCGTTACCCTCTCCCCAGGATCGACGACTTATTCAATCAATTGCAAGGAGAGCGTTACTTCTCTAAGATAGATATCCGGTCGGGTTATCATCAGCTTAGAGTGCAAGGAGGAGGGATATCCTAAGAATGCATTTAGAACAAACATAGCGATATGGGCCCTTTGAGTTTTCACGGTCTATACCATTTGGGTTAAACAATGCACCAGCGGTCTTCATGGACTTAATGAACCGGGTTTGCAAAATGTACTTAGATAAGTTTGTCATTGTATTCATTGATGATATCTTAGTCTACTCAAAGACTAAGGAGGATCATGAGGTTCATTTGAAGTTGGTGTTGGAGCTGCTGAAGAAGGAGAGGTTGTATGTTAAGTTTTACCTAGTGCCGAGTTCTGGTTGCAAGTAGTGCATTTTCTCAGTCACGTGTCAATCATATAGGTATTCACGTAAGACCCACAGTAAGATTGAGGCGGTAAAAGAACTGGAAGGCTCTTACATCGCATCTGAGATACGATTATTTTTTAGGTTAGCGGGTTACTACCGATGTTTTATCGTGAACTTCTCTAAGATTGCTAAACCCCTTACTTTGTTGACTCAGAAAAACAAGAAGTATGAGTGGAGCGTGGAGCAGGAAGAGGCTTTCCAGACTTTGAAAGATAATTTGTATAATGCTCTAATAATGTCGTTACCTGATGGAATTGAAGATTTTGTAGTCTACTGTGGAAGGTCGAATCTAACGGATTAGATCTGTGTACTCATGCAATGAGCAATGTATCGTACCTATGCCTTCATGACAATTCAAAGATCATGAAAGAATAAATAACAACAGACCTAGAGTTGGGGCAGTTGTGTTTGTCTTTAGCCTGGAGGCATTACTTGTACGAAACAAAGAGTGTCATTTATACGGATCATAAGAGTCTTCAACACATATTCGATCAATAGGAGTTGAATATGCGTCAAAGGAGGTGGATTGAGTTATTCAGCGACTATGAGTGTGAGATTTTTTATCATCCGGGAAAGGCTAACGTAGTAGCTGATGCCTTAAGTAGGAAAGAGCGAGTGAAACTTATAGTTTACGAGCAATATGGCTATGACCATTCAGTTCGGAGTTAAAAGAATGATACTGGTAGCCTAGAGTGAGGCGTTTAAGGAAGAGAACGCGCCAGCAGAAAGATTACATGGGTTAGACCAGCAGATGGAATGGAAAGAAGATGAGAGTTTATACTTTATGGATCACATATGGGTTCTGTTAGTGAGAGGTATGAGAACCATAATCATGGACGAAGCTCATAAGACTAGGTACTCTGTGCATCCGGGAGCGGATAAGATGTACCATGATCTTCGAGATATGTATTGGTGGCCGGGTATGAAGAGGGATATCGCTACGTATGTTAGCAAATGTTTAACTTGTTCGAAAGTTAAAGCTGAGCATCAAAGGCCTTCACGATTATTGCAACAACCTGAGATACCCGAGTGGAAATGGGATAATATCACTATGGATTTTATCACGAAGTTACCTAGGACGAAGAGTGGGCATGATACTATATGGGTAATAGTCGAAAGACTGACCAAGTCAGCTTATTTCCTAGCAATGCATGAGGATTACAGTATGGAGAAGTTGGTAAGGTTGTACATTGATGAGATCGTCACAAGGCATGGAGTGCCTGTGTCGATTATTTCGGATCAGGATAGACGATTTACATCACGTTTCTGGCAAACATTACAGAAAGCCTTAGGGACGCGATTGGATATGAGTATGGCTTATTATCCTTAGACGGATGGATAGAGTGAGCGTACAATTTAGATATTGGAGGATATGTTAAGAGTGTGTGTGATCGACTTTGGTGGCAGTTGGGATGTTCACTTACCGTTAGCTGAATTTTCTTATAATAACTAGTTACGATTAAGTATTTCGATGTGATCCGTTCGACGGCACTGTATGGAAGGAAATGCTAGGTCGCATGTCCTATGGCGCCAAAATTAGAGAAAGCATGTTAATTGATCAGAATTGGTACAAGAGATGACTATATGTAGTCTTGATAAAGGAAAAGCTCAAAGATGCGAGAGATCGCCAAAAGAGCTATGCTGAAATTAGGCGCAAGCCACTAGAGTTTGAGGTTGGGGATCAAGTGTTACTGAAAGTGTCGCCTTGGAAAGGCGTGATACGTTTTGGAAAGAAAGGTAAGTTGGCACCGAGGTATGTAAGACCATTTGAAATTCTTGAAAAGATCAGGCCTGTAGCTTATCGATTAAGATTGCCCGAGGAATTGAGTAGTGTGCATGACACATTTCACGTGTCGAATTTGAAGAAGTGTTTAGCAGATGCAAATATGCATGTGCTACTAGATGAGATTAAGATTGATAAAACCCTTCGTTTTGTTGAGGAACCCGTAGAAATTTTGGATCGTGAGGTTAAGAGTTTGAAACGTAGTAAGATTCCAATTGTTAAGGTTCGTTGGAATTCAAAGTGTGGCCCTGAGTTCACGTGGGAACGCGAGGACCATATGAAAGCTAAATATCCTTGATTGTTTGTTGACTATGTTGTTGAACCTACTAGTTAAATTTCGGGACAAAATTTCCTAAAGGAGGGGATACTGTGACAACCGTGACTTGAGCAGGTTAGTCAGACCGTTAGAGTTGACTAAAGTATTTATTATGTGTTATAATTGTGTGGTTATGTGATTTTATACGGGTATTTGATATCAACCTGTGATGCCTGTTCATCTATTAGTGATTGACTTTTTGGTTTTGGTAGCTATTTTATTTCGTTTACATTTTGTGACAATGGAAATGATAGCATGATTTTATGTGATATCGTGTAATTGTCATATAGCACTATTGTCCACTGTTTTGAGATATTGGCACAACTTTTGGGTTTAAGGTCAAACCTACGAGCTCACCAACATTATTGTTGACGTTTTCGAGAATCATTTTCAGGTTTGTCAAAACAAAGGTATATGAATGGTATTGGAAGAGCAAAGATGTAACCCAAGGGAACTGGATCGAGATGAGTTTTGGTTATTTGGTTTTGTCATGTTTTAACTTGTAAGGATTCATGTAAACTCAAGTTTCATTATTGTAAATTGTAAAGTGTATGATCTTGTATCTTGTGCGATGAACGGTATCGTCGCATTCCCGTGTTTCCGCCACTAACAGGGTGTGACAAAAACTGTATTCCCTCTTCCTTTTTTATATGTCGAACTCTACTCCAACCATAGCCACCATTGTTAGTTTTTGAAGCTTTAAAGAATTTAAGGTTTGATCTCTTGTTAAATTTTAAATCAGTTTAATTTTTATACTATTAATCATACCTAGGTTCTAATCTTTATTTTAATTATGTAACTTTAATTTATGGAATGATTAGGGTTCTAAACTTTTTCTGTAAATTAATGATATAAAACTATATAGGAGTGTTCAGGATTAGATTTAGAGCATGTGGATGTAAACGGTTTAGGTTAGATCGCGTTAAATTGAAAGTTAGGGTTTGGCAGAATTTAGGGTCTCGTTGATTGAATGATATCTCAATGATAAAAATGATTTTTAGGATGAATCTTGTTCCTAAATTGAATTTCATAGAGTCTAGTTTCCAAAAAGTCCGGCCTCGAAAGGTTTTGAGGTAGAGAAGTTAGTCAAATAATTTTTGTAAGAAAAGTTGTCATAATAGTAAATTCAGGTTAGATCTGGGTCTAATTTCGGAGAGTAAAACCCCTACTTAAAAGTTGAATTGAGGTTAGCCAAAAATCAGAGGTCATATTTTATGTGTCTATTAACTCCAGCTCAAAGCACAAGTCCTAATTCATTGTCTAAGTATTTTTAAAAAAATCAAACTTTTTGGGGTGCGTTCAGATCCGAATTTGAGTACTTTGTGATGTTGAATTTTTATAAAATAGTAGGTTTCAATATTATTTTTTATAAAAAAATCATAGTAGTTCATAACCATTGGAAAGGTAGAGAATGAAAGGGAAAAAGTCAATTTGATGATTTAGTATTTTATTTGTGGTCATAAAGCGACTATAAAATTCTGCTGAAAAACTAGAAAACAAGAATAAATGATTTAAGGTATTTAGAGTATAAGTGAGATATGGGAAGTATGGTAAAGGGTTTATAATCATAATATAAACTTAGTAGTCCATCAATTGATTGTTACATCGTCTTGGGCATTTAGCCTAATCGCGTGTAACATGGGTTTTATTTGTGTTTAGTTGATTGCAAGGATATTGTGAAGTAGTTGTGCATCATGTGAGTTTCATAGTCCCTCTTTTTACATTGTTTTTTAATTGGGAAGGAAATGATGCAAATGGTTTTGAAATGTTTTAATTGCTGTGATTATGTGGTTTAATTGATGCATGGACATTTATGTGGCTATTATATGTTATGTGTTAAATGTTTATGTGTTGTTGGATCGGAGGGTAACGTTCCTACCCATGCTGTGTGATTTAGATCAGAGGATAACTTTCTTACCCATTACTGTGTGATTCTAATCGGAAGGTAAAGTTTCTACCCATTACTGTGTGATTCCGATCGGAGGGTACCCAATTCAGTGTGATATTTTGGTGTGACTTGGATCATGGGACACGTTCCGTCCTGATTGTGGTTGTTTTGTACGTATGCATGTTAGCCTGTATAATAGCTAGCCTAACTGTCCTGCCATGTTCTGTTTTATTAATCACAGTAATTGATTGAAAGTTTGAATTATGTGTCGTAAACCTATGACTCTCACCAACCGTTGTGTTGACGTTTTTAAGCATCATTTTCAGGTGAGCATCATGAGAATCTTAAGAATAAGAGGAGTGGCTAGAGAGACCATAGGTTGCTTGTAGAGTTTAATCTCCTAGTTTATGAAGGTGATGAATCAAATGAATATCATATAATCAAATATAAAACGCAGCGGAACATGCACATATCAACGGATCCATAGAGTCATATGATCAATCAAAATAAAAACAACAATTATTACCTTTGTAGCGTAATTGGTAGAATAAAAAAACAACCTTCTCTTGTACACGATCTATCCAAGAAACCAAGTGACCAAAGTAGATCACTTCTATGAATATCCATACTACATTTCACCGTATACCTCTTGGATGTAGTCTTTAAACCCATAACCTTGGATTATACTTTGAATGAACAAGAATCAAAGTAATAGATCAAGAAAACAAAAAAAACTCTTATTTTGTTTATGTTTATGTCGTCCCTTCTATAGGAAGAGAGAGAGGAGAAAAACTTGGTAAGTATTTAATTAATTTATAACTCATATTGACTAAATCAATTAGTAGTTATCATAAATCCAATTAAAATGGTAAGTTGTTAATTGATTTGTAATTCCTAATGACTAAATCAATTAGTAGTTATCATGATCCATTTAACCATTAACCCCCTTGAGCTTTCCTTTCATTTTCTTTTACATTTTAGGCCGGCCATATGGTGGGCTCAAATGGGCTTGCCATTTGTTTGTTCAGTCTAATAAACTAAGTACATTACTTAGTTATTATAAGCCCAATATTGATCCCGAGTTACGTAGTTTATTTATATACCTTGAATACAATAAACATGATATATACAATGGCACCTCAGTGTATATGTGTGTGACCCCATAGGCTCACATGTTTCCAGCCTTATATTATTTATTATGACATGAGCATACTCCAACAACTCCCACTTGCGCACGTCATAATAATCAAGTAATAATACAAGCAAAGGTTAGCGTCTAGCAACACGCCAATTCCCCTAAAAACATATGAGGATAGTTTCTTAAACATATTATGTTAAATAGTTTAGATATCAATCATCCTTTTGTTACAGACGCTTTGTTAAACATAAGACACAGATCATAAGTCATTCTAATGTTTAACATTCTATTTCTCGATATAGACATTGAACTAGATTACCAAATTAATCAAGTATTATCTTAATTACATTTGGGTGCGGCCACACATACATCTGTTCAAATCATCGAGGGGCCAAGTAGTATCTTTCTCCATAACATATGGAGTAACAAATCCTATTTTGACTGCACGTGTCCGTTATGTATTTCATATCCCTCCTGAAAATGACCTTTATAGTAGCCTTCAACAGGTCAGCGTTGAACCATATCTAAGATTGACATTCCACACACACAAAACCTACTTGCATCTCAAGTCTGAGGACGAGAGATATAACCACTTGCGAGATTCACTATTGACGCCGATCCATGTAGTGAATACTCATAGGTTGGGTCAGTCCAATGTTCATCCTAGGAATAACATATGAGTTTGGCGGTGTCATCCTTTAATATTCATACTAAATGAATATGAACAAAACACTCACATTTGCCTTAATTCAATGATGCTCACGTATCATTAACTAACAATGGACAATTTAGAATAAATAAATTATTCATGGAATTAAACATGCTAATATATAACACAGTTGTATAAATGAAGACGATCATACCAGGTATATCAATTCATTGTTTAATACAACTGCTTAATGTTCCATTATCCAAATACTAAAAACAGATATACATGATACTACTATCAGGTCAAAGTTCAATGTTCCTAGCATGATAAACATGTTTGGTACAAGACATTAACTTTGTAAAAAGTACCAACTTAGTTGTCATCCGAGTGACCTTTGAGAACACTTGTTTCAAAACTCACAAGCAATGAAGGTTTTGAATAATACGATGATTGTCATTTTATATATATACATTCAAGTGCTAATACAGTAATAATATCATCGCCATAATAAATTACATAGGTTGTTTGAAGCAAGCAAAACCACCTATATGAGACAGTCTTCTTAACAACTTCCCAAACTGTAAAGTATTCTTATTCTTTAATGAATAGTGCAGTAATACTTTCAATCATGTATGTCTAGTCAACAATATTATCATTTATGATGAAAATCCTGCTATGACTAGGATTGAGAATATCTCAATCAAATTAAGCATTAGTGTATAAGCTCAACACTAATCTCTTTATTAAAATCCGTAAACAATGAACATGTCTTTAGTCTTTAAAAGGCCTTTTAGAATGTTCTTTCAATAGTAGTCTAATGACTTTTACTTAGTTACTATTGTTGTAGGTTCATCTTGTATTCATGCAAGTGCTATAATTAGTCTAATACATGACATACATAATGAAACCTTTAGCTGAACCAAACGTTTTCAAATATGTGTTTAACTTATCAGGTGAGATAGAACTTAAGTCTTGCTCAATGATGTGTCATGTTGTGTTAGACTTATTAATCGCGTATGTTTATCTTAGTAAACTTATGCTCCAAGGTTACATGTTTTATTTCTTATATTTATCGATAGAAACATTATTCCAAACTAAGGATTAAAATCTAGCTTAGGTAAAATATTATTTCCAATATGTTGACAACATATAAGATATAAGAAAGACAAAATGTAATGCTCCGACTAGCTTTAAGGTGTACTCAGGAGATCTCTTTGTTTCAATCAAAATCAAATTGTTGATTTAAACTTAAGATTCCAGCTCGTAGATGCATGCTCTAATCCACTTGGATTTTACAGGTTGCATATTTTCTAAAGATAACTTGGATTCATAAACCCTTTTGATTACACAACGTCCTCGGAAAGGTAATCATTCAAGAAGGAGTTTTGACATCCAATTGCCATATTTCATATTCATGAAATCAAGTATGGTAGTTAATATCTTTATTCATTTAATCGCTCGCAAGAAACGAAGCCTTATAATCCATAGTCAATGATTGAGTTCTAAAGTTCAAAACCCCTTACACAACGGCGGCATTTAAATGTGTGTGCATTTTTGTCCATATTAGTCTTCTCCTAGAAGAACCAATTTAACTTCTCAGTCTTACCGATTGGTGAAAGATCAATCAAATTCCAAAAATGATTTTCTTTTTTGGACTATATCTCAACATTTATTATGTCGTTAGCTAGTGCATTCAGAAGGTTGTGTAAGAAGAGACTTTCTCCAAAAATCGATGCTCCCACTTGCTTCGTGTAAGAGGAGACTTTCTCTAAATACGCAGCAAGTCGAGCAACAATAAAATCGTTCTCGTTTGGGATGTATAATGTACGCTGACAGTTCTTGACTCTAGTTTGCTAATAACACACTTAACGTGAACTCAACAAATTTAGAACTTCAGTTAAGACTTAATGGGAGTCTTCCTATTCCATAACCCGATGGTGTCTTAGTTACCTTCTTGGTTAGAACCATATTGAGTAAACACGTGGCTTACTTAATTTTGTTAACCTTGATAAGATTAGAGGTAGGGTAGTTAAAGTTATCAAAAATCAAACAATATCAACAGAAGTAATGATTTTAACACAGCAGACAGTCCATAGCGATGTGGTATTCTATGAGTAATGGGATTATGAGACAATATCATAATTCCTTAGATAGCCTAATACCCTTTGGCTCACATACTTGCCAATTTGTTCAAACATAATGGCATTAACAGTCATTTCAAGCCAATTGCATGCTATAACGTAGAAGTCTTAGAGAAGCTTAAATACTTTATGTGCATGTCTTAACTAAAAGACATAACATGCTAATTGCTAACATTACGTTATAAGTCTTTGGGTATTTCAATGACTTCATGTACATGTCGTGACAAGGAGACATGACAAGTCAATTGCTTACTTTATAAGTCTTAGAACAGTTCAAGGACCTTATGTTTATGTCTTTACAAGAAGTCACAAGCATATTAAATAAAGTATTATTGAACGCCGACTCTTGGCTTCAACAGTCTTTTCAAGTTAATTACATACTTATTATTGATGTCTTTACAAATCATATTGGCTAAACCTTTTAGTGAATATAATGAAGTAGGTATTTATTATTTCTTGACACTAGTTCTAAGTAGGGCGACATACATCGAGGTGTATAAGTCCTAGTAGAATATTAGCTTTCTTACCATACTAGTTAAGAAAAACCATTAGTCATATTTTTATGTGTTTTACCATGCACACAATTAAGATTTCTCCCATTTGTGCACGACACAACATCAAGCATTTATACAAACAAGTAAGAATATTATGAGTCAGGTTACGATCCTGAGACTAGTGGGTTATGAGTCCACCGCGCTTTCGTATGTTTATATGAATAATATGACAATGTCACATATATGATATGATTTAAGTCAAAACTAAAAACACATTTGCATTATAAGTATATCTAGAACTTTATTGTTTAATAAACAATCTCGCATAAACATTCTATAGATAACATTTTAGGCAACGACATCAGAAAAGAGACAAGTTATCTAATAGAATGATATGATATGATTCTTACAAAACTATGATGCTTCGTATGTGAAAAGTAAATGTAGTAATTTTCAAGACCTACTATAATAAAATAGGTCACTTACAAGGTGATAACCTCATAGCTCCCACTGAATTTAGACAACATTACATGTGCGTCGATATGAGTAGTAAAATGCATTGCTCCCACTGGATAAAACAACATTAAATGTGTGTCTATGGCAATGAAGTGCAAGTAGCAATTTATGTACTTTTCTACTCTTTGAATATCTGCACATTATCACTAATGTGAGCCTCACGGACTAGTAAACTTGTCTTAGATATTCAAGAAATGCATCAAGTTTCTACTATATATAGCATGAGCTAGCCATCAATGCCAATCTTTAACTTGAAGTTTTGGCATGCCAATTCCTCCTCCTACATTGACCTCAAGGGTGTGTTAGAACTTCGAAAAATATTGAGTTAAGAAAAACTACTAGAAAACATGCTATTACTTTCCTTTTCTCTTTCGCGATTTATTGAGATTTCCATTTCTAATTATTAAAACTCATATAATGTCTTGACGCTTCAAGATGTATCATTTTGGTGGCTATAGAAAACATGTTCTCTAGCATCCAAATACGATGCGCAACCGTACTTAACCGTTTGACTTTTACAAGACAATACGATTTCTTGAGTAAGTGTGCTTTGAGTTTGATTAGAATTGGAAAATTCAAGTGTTCCTATTATAGCTTTCTCATACAAGTAAAAAAGATAGGAATAGGTCTCTTTTTACAAGGAAATGAGACTTAGTCTGGCTTCCTCTAACAAAGAAAGAAAGCAAACTTTTTTTACGATTTGTGTTGCATAATGTCATTAATTGAAATTACAAAGTTCAATTTTAGTATTTTCGATAACTAATCCTTTTAAAATTAACTACCAAAGTTTATATAAAACAATTAATTTTATGAAAGGCTAAGATCCTCATTGAGGTTCCACCATCACATCAGTTGATCTGCTAGCAATGATAGATTTAACAGGTAGGTGGCGTTCACCAATTGTATAAACCTATGCAATTCTTAGACCATATGGGACTCATGACATTTGTAACCTAAGAAACAATGTCAAGCTGGCATGTTTAGTCACATCCTTGCCTCGAGCCAAGGTCTCACATGTTTAACTCGATTAAGTCATCCAATGCGAGAACATGTGAGATTATATCTAGGTCTCACGTATAGAGAATAATCACCTTGGGTTACAATTCACCTATGTCTCACGCGGAGTGAAGAGCAAATGCAAGTGTTCTCAACCAATTGGACGGCATGACTTAAATTTGACGGGTATTATTTTTGATAAATACACGATCAAAAGGTGTGTATGAGGAAGTATGCATTCATTCTTCATAGCACAAGTTAAAAAGCTATTTTTAACTTAAGTCTAATACTTGTTTTGCATCATTTATGTGTGCCAAGTTGTTTATTTTCATGACTAATATATAACCTAGGTGGAATAAATATTAGTTTGAACAATACATAAATTAAATAACAATCATAACATTTATTTAGTGTTATTTATATAAAACAAGTGTCTAGTTTCAAATCATATTTAAACTTTAAACTAAATCAAAGATTTAGTTTCTAAAGTTGGTTTATGTTTTATTTTTAGTTTTATAAAAACATATGCAAGTTATATACATTCCAAACATATATAAAAGCAAACAAACAAACACAACCACAAGTATGCAAAGCATCAACCGATGAAAAAACCTATGCTTGGTCACGTGAGCCATCACGAGAACCAAGAATTTAACTAAGGGTTAACCACATAACCACAAGGAGGCCTCTCACTTGCTCTAAGAACCATCATGAGCAAGTGCAACCCGAAATGAACTTGAAGCCCAAAACTGCCATAAAATTTCAATTGAGTTCATGGGTCTGAAACTCCTAGAAGGATTCTTCCCCAATTTGAGCTACAGTTGAAGAAGTTGTAGCCCCATGAGTTTTACACCTGCTCCAAAAAAACCTCTAACTCCTTATATAAACTTCTGGGAAATCCATTTTTAGTGGAAGTCACTCTAGCAGCTCTGAATTTGACTTTATGCCTTTAACTCTTGCTCATTCGAATCCAAACAACGGTTACAATAATTTGATGATTGAATAAATTTATCCTATCATCTAACTACTGTAAAATGCCCAAACAATGGCTACAATGAAAATTAAAAGCATACAAAAGAAGCCGAAACAATGGCAAACCCAAAAATTGAAATTAAATGCAATAACTAGCGAATCAATTCACAAGTGGTCATGGTTTCATTGCTTTTTTTCAACAAAACATTATAATATCCATAATATCCATGTATAAAAAGGGTTGGGCTAAGTCCATGTTCCAAACATGCATGTATTTGCCATGGAAACAAAATAATTAACAAGAAATAAATTGTTAGCCAACGAATCGAAGAAATAAATTAACTAGAATTAAAACCCCGATTGGTACGTGTAACCAATGGCTTAAGGATCACTTAGTACTGTATTAAAGACCTTATAACAACCATATTAATTCAGAAAATAATGCCCAAGGGGCTGATTTAAAACCGATTCAAGAATCGTTCCAAAACGCGCGATTTAGGCCCTTTTACACGTACCCGATAACAAAACCAATTAAAGTATGCATAACAAATGGCTATGGGATCAAAAATCACAGATCATAAGACCCTATATAGGTCGAATTAATTTCAAAAAATAAGCCCTAGGGGCTGTTTTAAAATTATCCTTTTGAATCCATCAAAAACACGCGTTTTTAGCCATTTTTACGCATACAAGATGATCATATGACATCATATGATGGCTCGTGATACCACTATAGGTGCTGAATTAAATGAATATCATATAATCAAATATAAAACGCAGCGGAACATGCACCTATCAACGGATCCATAGAGTCATATGATCAATCAAAATAAAAACAACAATTATTACCTTTGCAGCGTAATCGGTAGAATCAAAGAACAACCTTCTCTTGTACATGATCTATCCAAGAAACCAAGTGACCAAAGTAGATCACCTCTATGAATATCCACACTACACTTCACCGTATACCTCTTGGATGCTAGTCCTTAAACCCGTAACCTTGGATTATACTTTGAATGAACAAGAATCAAAGTAATAGATCAAGAAAACAAAAAAACTCTTATTTTGTTTATGTTTATGCCGTCCCTTTTATAGGAAGAGAGAGAGAGGAGAAAAACTTGGTAAGTATTTAATTGATTTGTAACTCATAATGACTAAATCAATTAGTAGTTATCATAAATCCAATTAAATTGGTAAGTGGTTAATTGATTTGTAACTCCTAATGACTAAATCAATTAGTAGTTATCATGATCCAATTAACCATTAACCCCTTGAGCTTGTCCTTCTCTTTTCTTTTTTCTTCTTAGGCCGGCCACTATGGTGGGCCTCAAAATGGGGCTTGCCATTCCGTTTGTTCAGTCCTAATAAACTAAGTACATTACTTAGTTATTATGAGCCCAATATTGATCCCGAGTTAAGTAGTTTATTTATATACCTTGAATACAATAAACACGATATATATAGTGGCACCTCAGTGTATATGTGTGTGACCCCATAGGCTAATGTGTTTCCATCCGTATATTATGTATTATGACATGAGATTACTCTAACAGTTTATTTCATGCATGATTGAATATTTAATGTTGTTGATTTAAACTGCTTAGGTTTATTTTAGATGTTTTGCATGTCTTGGTATTGACGTGAACCCCCTTTGCTTCAATACAAGACGCCAGTTATCTTTTATGTTTGTTTAGGTATTTTCATGACACTTTGTGTCTATACTTTGTTTACTTTATGCATTGTAGTTCTCTATATATACGCCATTGTGTTGTGATGATATCCATTCTCGTTACGCCTTGCGTTTTTGCCTTGGTGGGGTGTGACAGATGGGTATCAGAGCCAGGTTATAGAGAAGTAGGTGGTTTAACCTAGACTATAACCTAGGAGTTCTTCATATAGTTGCATAATAGGATCTATATGTTTGGCTTTCTAGGCGTTTTGTTTTCTTGCTTTTCTCTAAGTTTTATTTTGACCTATGAGCTACTCGATATCAGAAGATTAAGAAGAGGAGCCAATTGAGGAGGAGCCTTTCGAGGGACCAAAGGAGGAAGGGTAGTTGAAGAGTCAGAGAAGGAGGTCGACTCAGATCTCCTGTCGGTTACTCGTAGTAGGCCAGGACCCCCGAAGTTGGGTGACGCTCTTGCAAAAGCAAAGTCAAACCCAAGCAAGACCCAGCATAAGTTTACTTCGTCTTCTACCTCAACACGTTTCTATTATCGATATTTTCTTTTGGGTATTTTGTATTTTGAGGTACTATGAGGCTTTAGTTTTTGATTTTATCTTTATATAAATAAACATTGTTTTGGTGGATCATCATGTTTGTGTATAGTGGAGTCGTGCAAGATTTCCTATGTGGTATATGTGAATTAACATTGAGATGTGTAGTCTTAGAAGTAAGTATATGTGTTACAGGATGCAATTATAATTATGGTGGCCAACATAATTATAAAGGCATCACACATGTAGACTTGTGACCATGATTGCATTGATTGGTGTTTGTTTGTTAGGTGGTAGAGTAAGATGTGGTGCTGTGTGCAATCCTGATAAGGATGGTTGTATGGTTAGGGAATTCTTCTCTTAACCTAATGTGTGATAATGTTAAGCTCAGTTGCGTAGGTAGTAAGTTTCCCTTCTATCTAATGTTTGCGGATACCCCGGATACTTATTATTACTACTATTACGATTATTGAGGTTGCTCGTTAGCTCAATTATTCGTTCGGATACCTAACTCTCATTGTAGCATTCTTTATTAGTATCATGCTAGTATGAATGCTCTATCTTTCCCATTTAGCGACTTGATATGTATTGGCTGACCGGATCTGCTACTTTTGGCAATTGGTATGTTTCATTGGTTCTTCCTTGCATTGATTTCTCGTATGAATATCGGATTTTTCCTTTTAAGCACTATTTGTTCGTGACAAGTTAGTACGGATATTTACTTCATTTGTTATATATCCTTTGGTTTTCGTAACACATTTGTGACGTGTTAATATCGATGTTTTTCTATGGTTTTTATTTTGATCGTTAGTACGGATGAGTCTTTACGTTCTTCTTTTGGTTTGTAATGTCTTTGCAATATGAAAATAAGAGAAATAAACGTCTTGATCTCCCTGCAAAACTTCTAGGGACATACATTTTGAAATTTCAAAATGTTTGCCTAAAAATGCGCCATCAATCTCACATCAACTTCCTATCATTTCGAAATTAAAACAACTCTGACAATATAGGAGTTCTTGATACAATAGCTTTCTTCTTTGCATATTCTATCTTTGATCACATTATACCTTGTTAACATTGAATCTATTACTAATGAGTCAACCCTCAATTCCACCTTTAGTGAAGAACACTCAAGAAGACTTCAAGTTACTCTTTCAAAGTGGTTATTAGTTTTAGTTTGTGTATATCTAAACGTTTGGTTTGTGAATAATCAATTCATCTTGTATGATCTTTGTATTGTGTGTTGTGTGTATCAGACGTTTATAATGATTATGTTGTATTTAGGCATCAAAAAACATGAGTGTGTTAGCATTGGTTTCGATAACTCTCGAAGTCAGGACCTATGGCATTGTTATTTCAAGAAAAGGTATTTAGCCTTAAGTACACCATTTTACATAGAACAGGCTCACTGCTGAGCCACCTAGACCGCGTCACCTGAGCACCACGTGTATAAACAACCCCACACACCCCACCCAGGAAATCGATCTCACACAAAACAGCGCCTCCCTGTCCGCAAGTCTAGCCCTCATAGTGAAACCTCCGCTGCGATAAACACCGAAATCGCGTACCAATCCGGCGACATTAGTTGGCGAAGGAGTCGACAGAAGAGATGCCTTATCTAGATCCGCGAACCAACAATACAATCCATGTAGGTACATCTGGTCTTTTGATCTTACTCTATCTTTTCGCTTGCTTATATGACATTTGTCTGTTAGTTTTAATTTATTTAATTGCACTCGCATACACTTCACATACCACTTAGAGTATGAGTTCTCTTGAATTCACATATAAGTCGAAAGCAATCTAAAATTACAAAGTTTTATTTTTAAACAAAACAAAAGGTAAAACACACTTCAAAAATCCTTCAACCTCCACCGCGGCCCCTACTAATTTCCACAATTGGTATCAGAAGCCAAGGTCACGGACCCAAGGATCTTTAACGAATATTGTACATTAAAGCTTGAAATCGATCTACGGATTCTGACTCAAATACTACAATGGCAAACTAATGCAGCAATAAGAAGACTCCCACCAACTCGATTTCTTTGAACGAAGTATGGCATTTAGAGATTTATTAGAAAAATGAGCTATGAGAATAATCTTAATGCTAACATAGCAAAATTAGTATTTAGATCTTTAGCAATTATCTACAGAATGGTAAGATTTTTCCAACTGCGCGGTAGCTAAGAGAACATAAAGATAACCCTAGAGTTTTCGTAACACTCTGGTTCCTTTTGAACAACTAAGATCGAATGATGATCTTATAAAAAGTAAAACGATTGGGCCTATAAAATAATGAAGTCCTAAAAACGAGTTCTTTACAATGCTTGACTGAAAAAAATAGAAAATACGAAAAACAAAAATTACTGTGAAGCAACAAGCGCTAAAGACATATTTTGGCATTCACTAAAAAGTAATACGAAAGAATTTTTATGTGTAAAACAGCTAAAGATATTTGGCAATCATTGTAAATAACACATCAAGGTAATAGCCAAGTAAAGGATAATAAAATTGATCTTCTTGTTCAACAATATGAACAATTTACTATCCTTGAAGAAGAATCTATTGATAGCGATTTTGCTAGATTTAACACTATTATTACTAGTCTTAAAGCTCTTGATGAAGGTTTCTCTAGCAAGAACTATGTTAGGAAGTTTCTTAGGGCTCTACATCCTAAATAGAGGGCAAAGGTCACGGCGATTGAAGAATCAAAAGATTTGTCATCACTAGCTCTAGACGAACTTATCAGCAATCTAAAAGTACATGAAGTTGTCATGGAAAAAGATTCTGAAATTTATAAAGGCAAAAAGGAACGAATTAAGTCCATCGCCTTGAAAGCTAAGAAAGAGTCTAGTGATGATGAAACTTCGACATCCAAAAGCGATGACGAAGAATATGTGATATCATCAAATAACGTCATACTTTACTATCATTTATCCCACGTATTCTACCCACTTTTATATAATTATTGCAAGATATTGGTACTTAATTGCTTAAAGTTTATTATTGCAGTAATTATGGAGTCACCTGTGAAGAAGAAGCAAAAAGGCGCAATTCTAGAGCTTAAATGAAGACATTTGAAGAATACTATTTTCTGCACCTATATGCCGTATCCAAGAATGAAGATACGGCGTATCAGCGCCATCTTAGCACAAGAAACGCGTAATGATCAATTCCCGATCCGGCGTATCCACTATAACCATTACGTCGTATGCACAACTATTCATCAGTCAAAGATACGCATTTAATATGATTGATGGTAATTATCTTAATTTATTTGATCTTATCGCGGACTCCAAGAAAGTTAACCCCTATACGCCGTATCCACTTATCCCCGTACGGCGTATCCAGACGTATTTTAGACACTATAAATACAAGACTCAAAAATGAGTTTTTGTGTGCAATATCACATTCTCTATATAATATACAACTAAAGTCGAATTTCTCAAGCCAAGAAGAGCAGCCAAGGTCGAGCACTACTCCTAATTCCATAGAAGACATCGTGTAATTCTTACTTTCTTAATCATTCGATTTTTAATTGTTTGATCACGTTTGTAATAATGACAATGATT